>LOEQ01003970.1:123720-144050 GCA_001685075.1 Bramus lutescens
TGGCCTCCGAGCCCGGAAGTGCAGCCTTATGGGTGGCTAAAGGAATTACAATAGTCTTCTAGTTTCTTCTCTCAGAAAATATTAAGCCCATGATACTTGTTTGGTATGCTCTAAGGTCTAATGTTATAAAATGAGGGAAACATTTGGCCTTCAAGTTACCAACCAATATGGTGTACAGTGAATGGAGGAGATGTGTCAGCAAGGAGTGGGGTGTTCAGCTACGTGTCTGCCCTTGTGTCTTCTAGTTGTAATATTCTCTTGTTTTAAATGTCTCTTTAAGAATTTCACAAGCCCATGGAAGTTAAATTACTAGCAAAGGTGCAGTTCAACTATCTTGCAGCTTTGTCAGATGTCCTGTTTATAGTGACCTTCCTGTGATTGAAAAATCACCTGACAAAATTTTCATGGCCTGTTTCTGGCATCTCCCACCATGTGAGAAGCATGTAACTTCAGAAGGGATTATTTGATGCACTTGATCTAAGTTGTTCATATTTATCTCAGACTTATCTACAATAATAATGATCATCACTAATGTCACTAGTAATTATTCATCTTCATGTCATACACTAAAGCCATTCTAGAATTCCCCAGGGAGATTTAGGCCTTTCTTCCCCCATGATACCCTTTCATTACCTATTTCCCTCTTATTCTTCTCTTTACTCCCATCCTTGCTCCCTCCCAACAATACCATTAATTTTCTGTTATCATGTCTTCTACTAGCCAGTGAGTTCCTCCAGTGCCCCGTCTCCTATTTCTGTAAACACCCTGGCACTTCCTACATGGCTGGACTCTGAGGAGACATTAAACACACATTCTTTCATTGAAAGAATGAATTTGATTATCTTTACTAAAGGTCTTTGAACAATGGGGTTTTTAAAAATAATACTTTCTCATGACCATTCATCCACATTC
The DNA here is from genome assembly GCA_001685075.1 of Bramus lutescens. Taxonomy (NCBI): domain Eukaryota; kingdom Metazoa; phylum Chordata; class Mammalia; order Rodentia; family Cricetidae; genus Bramus; species Bramus lutescens. The sequence goes on from LOEQ01003970.1 coordinate 124,633, forward strand.
TGCCTTAAGGTCTTTGAGCTGTATTACTGTATTGGAGGGCTGGTGGATGTTATACATCTGTTTATGTTTAAAGAAAGGGACTCTAGCTGATGCCATTGTACAGACTCTTAAATCTGGCTTCTTTTTGGAAAAGATTTCTTTCTCTTTCTTGAAAGAATCCATTGTCTCCATGACCTGAATTATCCAACTCCCACTTACTCTGCGCCACAGTTCGTTTTGCTTGTATATGCACATTGTGGTGGTTTTTTGATTTTGGACAGAATCTTTTTTGGAGGAGGAAACTGGGCCCATTTAGGTGACAATGAGTAAAATAAGATCTTACTCCATTTTTTTGTTTTCTATTTCTTTTTTCATAAAGACCTGCTGAAAGAGCCTGAATGAAAGAATCTGAAGACTGAATTTGGCGGTATGGGATATCCAAGCAGTAGCAGGCAGGAAGAGAGGCTGTGGATATTTACAGAAGAGGTTTGGATCTAGACCCAGCTCTCACTCAGCAACTGACCAGATAGTTCTTTGGTTTCCCAGATGTATTCATGAAATTTGTATCTTTGAGAAAGTTTATTTTGCGTTGGTAGATGTCTAGGTTACTTTTCCATTGCAGTGCTAAAGCACCAGGGCCAAGGTGGTTTATGGACGAAGGTTTATGAGGGCTCCTGGTTTCAGAGGGTGCGTCCCCCGGCCATCACGGTGGTGAGCCTGACAGCAAGCTGGCAAATGCAACATTGGAGCAGGAACTGAAAGCTCACATCTCACCCCAGAAACACAAGGCAAAGAGCTAACTGGGAATGATGAAGCCCAGTCCCAGTGATACAGCTTCTCCAAAAAGGCCAGAGCCCCCAATCCTTCCCAAAAGTCTCTACCAACTGGGGCCCAAGCATCCAAACAGATGAGCCTGCGGAGGCCATGCTCATTCAAACCACCGCAGTAGGAACATGCTTTATTTCACTGAGTTGAGCTTTTAGTGCTTTGTATTCACTTTCTTCGACAGGCTTGCATTTTTCATCAGCTGCTGTCTGAAGTATGGAAATACCAAAAAGCCTTCCTGGTTTAATGAGCAGATTCAAGGTTTCCAGACCTCACCAGCCTTACAGTTTCGATCCTTTATATCATTTGGATGTTTTAACTCCTGTAGAGATGAGGAAGCTGTTGTATCAGGTAATTTGCACAAGACCAAAGATTAGCAAATCACAAAGACAGGACATAGGCCTTGTTCTTTAAGGATATTGTTCTCATTAGTATTTCAACAAACACTTGGTTCAGGATTGTGTTTCTTTGCTTACATGCCATTAAACATGACCTCTGCTATTTACTCTATAGGGAATTCTCACAGCTTTCCTTTTTATATTTACGAATATAATATTTAACCCATATATCTAATGATAAAATTTCAGGTGGTATGCCAAGCTTATTTAATAAACACACCTGTATATATTTATTTAATTCCCCTTTAAAAATCATGGAAAAAAATCCCAACTAGGATCCAGAAGCCTAGCATGGTCTACATAGATTTGTCTCATCTCTTCCTTTACAAAACATCCTTGCTATTGTTTTCTTCCTCCTTGAAGCATTGTTGTGAGGTTCAAGAACTTACATTCTTTGGATGTCTTCATTAAGCATACATGGCAGTGGATGCTAGTATATTTTGTGGTAATATGAAATATTCATGGAATTTGCCTATTGCCTTAAAGAATTTTTGTTGAAAATAGAGTCTAGCTCAGGGGGCTTTGGTGACATGAGCTTTTGTTGTTCAGGTGGCTGGTTGGTCAACTTCCTTTACCTGCTTTTGCCATTGTTCGCAAGAACATGGAAATAATAAATGGCCCTTTTGCCTTTAGTGTGAACAAAGAAAAGGAGCTGGAAAAATCTTTGAGGAAGGCTGTGCTATGGAACTATAAAGACTCTTTCCAGGTTCTTCTTGGTATAAACAGCATGTTTCTACCACATTGGAGTTTGAAGGAGAGGTGGGCATCCTCTTCATGATACTGGGCAATGAGTTCATTCACTATTCTCCAGAAAACCAGAAGACTCAGGACCTATATTCTGGAGGATGATTCACGAACAGGAACTATATACATGTAGAAGGTTGACATGTAGGCAACAGACTATTTGATTTTCAGACAAGATATGCAAGAAGATAAAATACATCAATGAGACAAAAGTACAAAGAAAATAAACTTAATTCAAGTAGAAGAAATGTCTAGGAGAGGAAATTGCAAGAAAAAAGGAAATGTTCTTGGGACTGAATAAAGAGTCTTAGAGTAAAGGAAGTCCCTTCTCACCCTGTGACCACAAGGAAGAAGCTCACACAAAAGCTTTTTCCATTCATTGTTGGTGTCAAAAACAAAAACAAACAAGAAGCAGGAAGTAAAAACAAAATGAAATGTTAATTCCATTCCAGAGAATGGGAAAATAAAGTCCAGGTTTGAAAATTAACTAACCAACTTGTCCACCTATTGGGTTGGCTAAGCTGTTGGGGAATATTATTTTAAGGTGTGTGACTTTTGTTTATGCTACATTTGTTTAACTCTGTGAAGCTGTGTTACTGTGCCTGTCTAAAACCCCTGATGGTCTAATAAAGAGATGAACGGCCAATAGCGAGGCAGGATCAAGGGTAGGTGGGGTTGGCAGGCAGAGATGATAAATAAGAGAAAAACCGAGGAGAAGGAGGAGCAAGAGAACAAGGAGAGGAGGACATCAGAGGTCAGTCATCCAGCTGTACTGCAAGCCACAGAGAAAGAAATAAAGGTATATAGAAATAGAGAAAGATAAAAGTCCAGAGGCAAAAGGTAGTCGGAATAATTTAAAGTTAAGAAAATCAGACAAGAAACAAGCCAAGCTAAGGCCAGACATTCATTACCAAGAATAAGTCTCTGTGTGTGATTTATTTGGGAGCTGAGTGGTGGGCTCCTCAAAAAACACAAAAGAGTAAAACATCACACAACACTAAACCACAAATATAGGAGAGAGAAATGATGGCATCGGGAAGAGAGAATGTATTGACTAAGTGGAAGAATAGTCATATATTTTCTAGGAATGGTTGGAGATTTTGAAAGAAATATGATGCTGTCTCTTTCTGGTCTTTCATAGCTCTTCCTGGTTATAGGTCATGTCATGGCTTACCAACTGTCATGATGCTGAGGTGTGTGCCACCTAGCCTGTAAATGGCATATAGTGGGATCTCTGGTGGATTTGAGGTCATGTAGATGGCACATTTTGTATTTAACAGGTGTCCTCTGGTCTAGTCCCTAAGGTCTTTGAGCTACAAACATTCTCTTCTTAAAGATAAACAAAGTTGGGGTGAGAAAGAGTTTAAGCAGGCTCTCTAATTATTGTTCTGGTTAACGACAGGGATGGTAAGGAGTTTAAATTAGTTTTGGAAGGCATGAGGAGCCAAGAAAGAGGTTAATTGCATTAGCTTAATATAATAACAGAATAATAAGTATAATAAAATGCTGCTTGGTGAAGGGTGGAGGAGAGGAAGCGCGAAGTCTACTTTATTTCTATGAAGCTTCAATTGGTGTTACTGTTTTGTGAAAAGGTGAGCTTTGTTGTTTTGTTCTTATTTTACTGTTTCTTGTCTCCCTCTGTCTGTGAACAAAATTCCATTCAGAAAGTCACCCACAAACACCCCAGCCTGGCAAGTCGTAGGAGAACTGAAAATGTGGCCTTAGAATAAAAATATTGTACGTGCAATTGTTTTTAAATCAGAATAATGTAAAGGAATTGGTGGTGTCTTCAGAAGTGGGAGTTTTGATAGGTCAAAGGGTTATGTCCCACCACCCATTTTAACTTCATGTTCATGAGAAAACCAATCAAAATTTCCATGTAGGAAGTTTGGGAAGGGCTTAAGCCCAACACTTCCCTTTTCTCTGACAAAAACCTCAGATCTTGTTTGCATGTCTAGGGAAGGCTTCCCCTTATCCCCTTACTTAAGTCCTGCATAGGGTTGCTAGTTCTGGGCCAGGGGCACCTTGCTGAGGCCACGGGCAGGCCAGACTGTCCTCTTTCCTGCGTCCATAGCGCCTTAGAAGAATGCTGAGGTTTGGGGACTCCACCCTGAGGTACCCAACAGTAACTTCAAGGAGCTAACCAGTAAAATACAGTTAAAAAGAATTCGTCCCAATGAGCTTGTAAAAAAACTGACCACAACTTTGGCAAGGGCAGGAACCATTGTCTGGAACTTGTTTGTGGACTTGCAAAGTGTTCTAGGATTTCTCCATCCCTCACCCACCCCTCAGAACAGAGAGATTAGCAACAAAAGATAGATTTTCAAAGCCTAGCAGAGCTGTGATTTACACTCTACTTAGAGACTGTCAAGAAGGCTTCTTGGTAGGATGTAAGGGGTAACAGCCAATCGCTGTTCTAATGGTCCTCTTGGGACTTCTGCTGTGGTGTGTGTGGAAGGCAGGGTAGTGCTGATCCAATCTCTAACTCTTGCAAAGGCCCCTTTGTAGTTGCTTTTGACTTTGTGGAAACCACCTCCTACCAAAACCAAAATGTGGGTTAAAGTGCTATCAGCCATCTATCATGGGACTCTGGATCACAGAGTAGAAATGCCCTAAATTTGCCCTTTAAAAAACCTCTCTGGAATGAAGATGATATGTTCGGAACATGTTCAGGAATGAAAAGTACTTCTGGGGACCCCAGGAAATTAAGGTGATTCTGGGACCTGCCGTCAGCAAAAGAGTCGGGTGAAAGCAGGTAGTTCTCCACAAGTTTCTCATTAACACAGACTAGGGTGGAGGGTGCAAAACCACAGGTAAAAAGTGCAAGGGGCAGGGATCAAGTGTGAAAGTACTGAGGTGCTTAGATTTATCAACTGCAAATTTGAACTTCTAGGTATACACCTCAAAGGAACACAGCAAGCATGGGTACAAAAATGCTTATAATAATATTTTCATAATAGCCAAATCCTGGAAACAACACTAATGCTCATTGACAGTAGAAGGATAAATAAATCACAGCGTTTTTACACAAATGGACTAATACAGCAATTAGAGTCAATGATTTACACCTAAATGCAATGACATGGATGAGTCTCAACAAATAAGTTTGCGCAAATGAAGCCAAGCATAAAAGAACTCACACAGTATGAGTCCATTCATTTAAAACACAAAAACAGGCTAAACTAATCTATGGTGTTAGAAGTCAGTAGAGTTTTAACTCTTGGACTGTGTGTACGTGCAGTTATTAGACAAGAACACTAAGAAACCTCCTGCTGTGGCAATTAGACTCAGTTTGCTCATTTAGTTTGTGAAAATTCATTAAGTTTTACAGACTCAGGCATTTTTCTGCATATATATTATACACTGGTAAAGAAGAAACATAAACAAAGGCAGAGTCTCACTGAACTCAGAGTTTGTATATTCTGGCTGGCTTAATTAGCCACTTTGGCCTGAGGATCCTCTATCTCCATGTCTAAAGTCTTGAGATTACAAGCAGCGGGTTTTTTTTTTTTTAAAGTGGGTTTCTGGGATCCAAAGTCTGGTCCTCATGCTTGCAAAACACATACTTTGTCCTTGGAGCCATCCCTGCAGCTTCTCTTTCCTCTTTTACTTCCTGAAATCCAGCTCTAGCTGTGGAAATCCTTACACCTCTTCCCTTAACCACACCCAATAAGTGTTTCCTGAATGCCCTCTATATGATTGCATTGATTAGAAATAGGGGTACCAAAGATGAAGGGTCATGCAGTCTGCCCACCTGGAGCTTTTTATTCTAGTGGGAGGACCCAGGTGGAAGTCAATAGTGCAATGCCTTGTCACGGGTGGACAGCTGACTTGCTCTGCATCTGCGCTCTCTTCTGGAGATGGCAGTCCAAGTTTTCTCCCCAAGTGATTCCTTGGCCCTTAGCCCATGTCAGATGGGAACTGGCTGGTCAAGGTCAGGCAGACAAACAGACACAGGCCCTGCTGGGCAGAACCCTCTATCAGCTGGTCACTTGTATTGTCTCTGGAATGCTATGTTTTAGGACAGGACATGGTAATAAGGCAGGATATGGGTCTGTATTTGGATCCGATACAGGAGGAGTAGCTTCCTTCTGTGTAGGTTGTTAGAAAGCAAGATATGCTAGAGACTTGTTCCTGGAGAACATCTGGGTGAGATGGATGCTGACCCTAAGGGAAGTAGTCCCAAGAGGAGGGAAAGAGTCCATGGCATTAGTTGACTGCTTGCTGCTGCATTAGGAGTATTTTCTTACAATGCTTAGAGCTGGACTTCTTGTTAAATTAAACACAAAAGTAGCTGACACAAAGGGTTAGTGTGCATAAAGGGTTAGTGGGCTATACACATGCAGGAGGGGAAGGAATAAAGAAGTCAGGTGGTCTCTCAAAGTCACAGAACTGTAATAAGTTACCTAGGGGTGATCCTACAATTTCTAAGGATAAAAAAATGCCCTTGAACTGCTATGTCAAATTTTAAAAAGATGATGATTCAGGGAGAAGTCACTCTATCAGACAGAAAACCATAATCCCCAAACCACAAGTGCACACAGTAGTGAAAACTATGTAACACAACAAGAATAAGGGAATTGTGTAAAAGAATTAAATTCCATGTAATTGTGTAAAAGAATTAAAAGTAGACCATGTTTATCTGTAGACCTCACCTCACACAAGAGAGCCCTGTGCCACAAATATATGTCAGTGGATTATTTGAATATTGAGAAGGAAAACTGGTATAATACACAGAGAAAAAATAGATTTTTAGAAAAAACTAATAACATCCTAGCAGAATTAGACATGAATTAGAGAAGAACATAAAAGCTCCTGGAAATTTGTGAGCTTGGGGTATGTGAGGCTGTTTGAAATACCATTCACACAGCAACCAGCTCAGGTATTGAGTTACAGCCAAAAGGAGGATTCCTTTTCAGTAAAGTAGATCAAGTCAATAGCCTGACTATAAAACAGTAATTAGTGATTGACATCTCAATAAAATAATGACTATGAGTGGGAATAAGAAATGCACAGAGGGATATTGAATGACCAGCAAGTACGTGAACATTCACTCAAACTTAAGAAGTTGAGTGAAAATAACAATGAAATATTGTTTGCACTCATTAGAATGGAAAGGTTATAAATAGTAAGAGAAGGGCTGAGGACTTAATTCAGGGGCAGAGTGGTTGCTTTGTGTGCAAGACCTTACGTTTTATCTAATCTAAGACATGTTGGTGAGAACTAGGAGGTACTAGAACTCTTGTCCTCGACTGACAAAACACACGTCAGTGTACCCACTCCAGATAATAATCTGGCAGTAGCCAGCTAAAGAGGTGTCTGTAGTAAGCACTATGTATAGCTTGGGAGCCCTAGATACGAGAACATACCCCAGATAAGTGTTCCACATATAATCAGAAGGGACATATACATGGCTGATCACTAGAGCATTGTTCATGGAGGCAGGTAATTAGAGTCATAAATGTAGAAAGAAAGATAAAAAAGAGAAGGAAGTAAAAATAAAAAAAGGAAGTTCACCATGGGATGCCCAGCCCAGCATCATTTCAGTTCATCAAAAACATGAACACGCACTGTATGATGATTTTTAATGGTAACTGTGTGTACTCAGACACACATAAACATATCATACTAATATGTCAGACACATTAATACAGCAGATGTAGATAGGAGGAAGGAGGATAAAGATAGAGGGACTGAGGGAAATGGAAGTAGAATCAGTTTAAAAGGGAACCCAATAGTATGTAAAATGACTACATGCCAATAAAATGTTTCACTGAGAGAGCCTTGTGAATAGTGATAGTGACAACGGGTTATGAAGCAAAGAGTATATGATCAACCCAACTCTCTACTTTAGTTTTAAAGGTGCCTCTGAGGATCAGATTGTCAGGAATATGAGCAGTCTAGAACATGCCGATATGATGTGTGTGGGTAAATCCTATGCTTAATGCCAGTCTCCTTCTGCCTGGGAGTGGCATGAAACCCAAAGCTCCTGAACCTGACATGATGGTGCTTCTGCTGGCCTCTCTGTTGGAAGAAGAGTGAAAGCCTATCTCGTTTATAAACCACCCTTGGAGCAGTAAGGCAATGTGAGGCTGGCGGCTTTGCTTCTGGGGTCAGACAAGAAGCAATTTCTATTTTAGTTTATAAAGCAAACAAGTTGCTTGAAATCAGTTTTCTATTATCTAAAATTGTTGGCTTAAAACCAGCGCTTCTGTCTTTGTCATAACCTTCAGTTTGGGAGTTCCTAAAATATTAAGGATTGTGCAAGCTTGAACTGTCTTCATTAGCTTATTCAGACTGTATTGAGTCTGATTCCAGGTGTGACCTAAAGGGTTATTCCAATTATATCTAACACTTCTTTCTGGTGTTTGAACCCAAGTCAAATGTATTTTTAGAGGGCACAAAAGTCCCTACAGAACACGGCTGCTAACATATGGTCTCTGTTCCACCGTGAAGTAAATTCTGCAAACACACAAGTAGGATGAAAGTCAAAGATTTGAAAAATGTCATCAGAATATCCTAAGGACATATTCAAGAAGATGTCTGCCGTATCTCTACACATGTCTTCACACCTGAATCGTAGTGCTTTATAATTGAACACACACATGCACACATGCTCACACATACAGACTCACACTTTGTGGTTCTGGAAGCTGAACCCAGGGCCTTGCACATGCTAGACAAAACCTCTGTCATTGAAGTACACTCCCAGCACTCTCCCTTTTGTTGAGTTAGACACTCAAGCCAAGAGGGATGGATGCTGTAATTCCAGCACTTAAAGGTCCAAGGCAGGAGGAGGATTTTGAATTCCAGACCAGCCTCAGCTAAATAGTGAAATCTTGTCTCAAAACCCAATCCAGTCCAGACTAAACCAAAGCAAAACAAAAACTCCACATTACTAAAAACCAAAAATCAACTCTATGCCAAAGAACCCCCATTTAAGTTAGCTGTATTATAATGTTTTTCACTAAAATGCCCTATGTACTGACATCAATGTATGACCTGCAAGAAATGAGAGAGACAGAAAGAGCAAGAGAGAAAGACAGAGAGAGAGAGAGAGAGAGAGAGAGAGAGAGAGAGAGAGAATAACAAAGAATTAGCAAGGCGAGCACAGGGAAAGAGACACAAGAATAAGCCAGTAAACACGTTAGCACCAATAACACTGTTTGAAACCTAATAGAGAAAAAGACATAGAGGGTGGGTTGGAAGGAAATGAGGGAACCACCATACAGATTGTGGATACAAGCTTCAAGCGCAGCTCAGGGTTTTGAGGGCAGGGTGAGATGGTTGCTGGGAGAGCTGGCCTGGGGAAGAATCCCCCACAAAGTTTTGATGGGGGCACCAGATTCCAAACAAGTCACAGTGGAGGCCTCCCTGTGCTAAGCAGATGCTAATGGGATGCTGCCACTTCTGTGTTGGAAGAGGCTGCAGGGAGAGCTTCTGTAGAAGCATCCTGCTCAGAGTGGAAAACTCCATCCCAGACCCAAGGAGGCCAGAAGGATGCTCGTATATGTGAACGAGAAAATTGTGGCCAAAAACCCAATAATACAGTGATGGAAATCCACAACCCTGCGTCCAGGGAAGCTTGGTTTAGCAATCATTGTGAGCGAGTGGAACCAGCTCAAACAGCGTCAGCAATTTGAAGACATCTGGTCTTTATTTTTGGACTTTTGTACACTGAAGAGGATTACGGCTATGTGATGGAGGGCCCATTTAGTTTTGTCAATCTACAGAATTTTTTTTTATAATGGAAATCCCTCACACTGAGAATAGAACCATTTTCTTCAGAGTTTCTTTGAGGCATTCAAACATTAACTCTTTATTCCCCACAGTGACTTTCTGACCTCAAGAGACACTCAGTTAAGAGAGAAGTTGAGTCATTGAGGAGATACTTTTTTCCAAAGGGTAATCTAATAGTTGGTGGGGCCCCCAAGAACTTCCACGTTCAGCAACTGCCAAAAACAAATCTTCTGTTCTTCTTGCTAAACCCCTTGACCTTCATTTCTTTCCTCTCTGCTTTGTCTTTTCTTCTGGCCCCTGTTTGTCTTTAACTCCCTCTAATTGTGCATGTTCTAGGAGAAAGTACTCATGGGCTAAAGACATTGGAGTCTCAGTTTTTCCTGCCCACTCCTGCCCTTCATGTTCTTTGGCTAGCTAACTACCTTGTCTCCCCCATACTCCAGCTATGACCCCATTTTCCCCCACTTCTTTCACCTTTGTGCCCCCATCATTATTGACCTTCTCTGTTTCTGTCATTAATACCTGTGTTGGATTCCATTGCCCAAGGCTCTGCTGGGTTCATTGACTATGCTAGACCATTTGTAGCAGGGCTGATAATGGCCTATAAATGGTCCAGGGACTTCCCCCTTGTCATAGAATATTTTTTTTCCCCTGGGGTTTCAATGTCTAAGTAGTTCTTTAGGATTCCTGTACTTAAAAGGTAGTCTTTCCTAAGATTCCCTTCTCATCTTTCTGCCCGCTGAACTCACCTTTATAACATACTGTTTCAGGCCATGATTTTTACAAACTGGTCTCTGTCTCTCTCATACAGTTTAGGAGCAAAGGCACAAGAGAAGACAGGTGGCAAGAAAGGAAGGAACGTTGTAAACTGAACTGAGGTACTCAGTCTGTGGAAAGGCCCACTGAACACCAGCGGTATTTCTGTGCATTATGGAAAATCCATAGACTTTTAAAAATGCATTTTTACCTTAATATATCAGGAGCAGTCACTCTGCTATGCAATTCCTGAGGCTTTATGGATGGCTGGGGTTAATGGTTTGAGGTGTTATTCTTTTCTACGCTTCATTAATCTCAGGAAGTGCTTGTGTTGCGGTGGTTGTTTGACCTCCTTGGGCCACAGTCACATCCACCCTTTTTACTCCAGCTCCAACGTGGGTACCCAGGCCTGAGACATGCCAGCTCTCATCTCTTGCTTAGGATATACCACTTTTCTGGGTGTGTGAGCCTACAAATGATATGGTGAGCTCTAGATATAATTTTACAACTTAGTTGCTTCCTCTGTTGATCTGACTCCATGGCTTCTGTCTACTCATCATCCACACTCGCAGAAAAATTTGGAGGAAAAGATGCAATTGGCTCTGTCTGAGAAGTGATGACAGCAACTTCCTCATATGCTAAGTGACAGAAGAGCCCTTTAAGGGTTCAGAATCAGGAGAGATGGCATAATCGCTCAGGTGCACTTGCGTTCTGATGATGAAAATACATACTTTATCAAGGGTGCTGGCCAACTTTCTGTAACTATCAAATTACTCCAGACAATTGACTTACAGAGAGGAGTTATTAATTTCATATTTTTGGAGATTCTCACTTATGATCAGTTTTCCCTGTTGTTTTAAAAGTTACTTATGAGGCAGCTCATTGTGGGAGTCTGCATGGTGGGCAAAAACTGTCTACCTCATGTTGAAAGAAGGGAGAAATAAAGAAAAAGAACCCCAATGGTGACATTCTAGGACACTCCCAGCATCCCAGTGACCCTCAGTAAGCACCAGCAGATTCTAACCACAGCAACGAGGAAAATCATGACTTCTAAAAATGCAGTTAGACAATTGATGAAATACAGAAAGATATCCTATATTTCTAAAAAAAAGATCTTTCTGCCCCACCTCCCTTCCTTCCATAAACAGCACTGTGTCTGCACTTCCCATGCCACCTGTGTCCTGGAGACAAAGCTGAGAACAAGGGTTCCTCCAAGTTTTCTGATCTTGCATTTGTGGCATCTTTGTGAGAAGGACAGACATGCATCAAGAAACATTTTTATATTTTTAGGTACAGCTTCAGTATCTGGTTTGCAAGATGTCCCTGTGGGCTGGATGCACAGCTCAACGGTAGAGTGCTTGTCTCATGTGCACGAGACCTTGACTTCAATGCCCAGTATTAAAATCATGTGACCAGAAAACATCAAACTTAAGCAAAAATAAACAAAACAACCTTTTTATTCCAAACAGAAACAGTTGGTTCTCCTCTTGTTTGAGCTAATGGCATGCTACTTATCCTAACTGTGAATGGAAAAACGCTTCAGAAATTGATTTCCTTAGAGTTGTCTTCATCCCTCCTTCCTTTCATTTTACATCCCCATCTTTAGTGGACCACCATTACTTGGAAACTGTCAAGATCAAGCCTCAACCCCAGCAATGTACAAAGAGCCATTGGACCTAACTCAGGGAACTTTGTGTCTCAGACCCAAGATTAGCTAAGATTCTAACCTTGGGTCAGCCATTCAGTCTCCTAAAGCATAAAGTGGAGTTTTAATACTGTCCTGCCTTGTATTGTAAGTCCTTATGAGGAGCTGTGACACGTGGCAGAGGTTTAAAAGGAACAAAATGCTCTCCACATGGGGTTAGCATTACCACAATTGTGATGTGCCTGCCCATAGAGGAGATTGTAGGCTCTGCTGACTTGGCTTGTGTGAAGGGATATTAGGTTTCTTGCATTCTTTCATCAGAAGGCTTATAGGTAGCTCTGGCAATTCAGGCAGACAACTTTCCTGGGCTTCATACTCCCCATCCAGTACTCCTTAAAAATTGGTTCTCTAGTCAAACATTGCAGCAAGCAAATCATCTTCATTGCTTTCTACTGACATTCCTTGCTGCCTTGTTTTCTCTAACCTTCTGGTGGCTTCTGTGAACAGGTAGACAGTTCTCCTGGCCTTAGCCAGGCCTGAGCAGGAAGTCTGAGGAGGGAGTAGGATGAGGTTACTCACCAACTCTGCAGACACCTTCTTACGCTCCATGTCTGCTTGACTGGCACATACTGAGGACGGATGTGTGGGGTGAGAGAAGGGAAGGACAGGCAGGCAAAGTTCAACTGCTCAGCTTAGAGAGCTGCAAGAGGAGAAGTGGGTTGGGGAAGAAAGTCCAGAAGGGAGGATACCCTAGGCAAAGCCAACTGTCTTACTGGAACAGACAGAAGAGATCACGTTTACATCTTATATAAGGAGATTGATCATGTTGTCCTGATCAGACGTAGAGACTGCAGATTTAACAGGTGTGTTGATGAGGATAACAGTGGCATACTATCTGAATAAAGTCTGGAAAATTCCTAGCAGTGTGATTTTGTTTTCATGCCCTCTCACTTCCAGTCTTCTAAAATCTAGCTTGGCCAATAGACAAAATGGAGAAAGTTGTATTTGGTAACCTCCTATCTACTTATCCTTTCTTTCTGTGCAACAAATAAGTATTGAGCACTTCAGTGTGTGGGCTCGGTGCCAGCTCTGGGAACGTGGGGTTTCTCTTGTAGTGCACGACTACATGTGGAAGAGGTTTGTGTTGGGTTAGTTGCTACTGCTACTGTCTTGAAATTTGTCATCTATCCAGAGCAAGGAATTCTGAATTTTCCTTCTGCGTTGGGTCCCATAAATTACAAACTCCACTCTTGGTTAGGTGCAAGAGTTACAAAGATGAAAAGACATAGCCATGGGCTGGAGAGAGGGCTCAGAGGTTAAAAGCACTGGCTACTCTTCCAGAGGTCCTGAGTTCAATTCTCAGCAACCACATGGTGGCTCACAACCATCTATACTGAGATCTGGCACCCTCCTCTAGCGTGTGGGCATACATGGAGGCAGAATGTTGCATACATAATAAATAAATCTTAAAAAAGACATCCTTTTCCTTAATTTTTTTTATTTTTGTGTTTGAATTTTGTGTATATGTACATGTACAAGTGTGGATTTATGCATACGGGTTCAGTGCATATGATGATGAAGGCTTACATGGAGGCCAGAAGAAGGTATTGGGTGCCTCGGAGCTGGAATTGCCAGTCATAGTGAGCTGTCCACGGTGGGCTTTGTGAACAGAACTGAAATAGCACACATATGCTTAACTGCTGGTCCATCTCCCCAGCACACCACAGCAGTTTCCTAAATAAAATCTTCCCTGACTTCTACCTGCCCCCACCTAAAGAGTATCCCAGATGCTGGCACATACGTTCTGTACAGTCTCCTAACTGGAGGCTTAGAAGTTTCATTAGAACTCATTCACTATAATGCATCACAAATAACACAGATAACTTTCTTGTTTTGAAAGTACTAAAGAAAATTAGAAATATGTAGAAACACACGCATCACTCATATGGATCACTCACATGTGCTGTTCACATGCATCACTCACATGCATGCCTCACATGTACCACTCAGCATCACTCACATGCACGATTCACATGTGCCACTCACATGCATGACTTACATGTATCACTCACATCCGTCACTCACATATGATACTCACATGCATGACTCACATGTACCACTCATAGGCATCACTGATATTTGTTTGGTGCTTATCTCAGCATGGTGGGATCCAGGATAGTTTCAGTTTTCACTATATTGACATTTTTAAACAAAATTAGAATGCTGCCTTAGTTTGGATTTCTTTTGCTGTGAAGAGATACCATGACCACAGCAACAACTTTCATCAGGAAAACATTTAATTGAGGGGCTGGCTTACAGTTTCAGAGGTGGGGAGCATGGCAGCATGTAAGCAGATGTGGAGCTGAGAGTCCTACATCTTGCAAGCAGCAGGAAGTCAACTAAATGTCACTCTGTATGAAGCTTGAGAAAAAGATTTCAAAGCCCACCCCCACAGTGACACACTTCCTCCAAGGCCACACCTCCTAATAGTGCTACTCCCTTTGGGGGGCATTTTTTAAACCAATACAAATAAACAAGAATTTTCATAATCTTTCCTTTTCACTTCAAATTATAAGAGTGCACCAAAATATGGTTTCTTATTTTCTTTCTTTTGGGTACATTGCTTCATTCATCATTTTCTTTTTCTCTTATTTTTTTTCTTTTGAGACTGTTTCTTTGTAGTTTTGGAGCTTGTCCTGGAACTCACTCTGTAGACCAGGGTGCCCTTGAACTCACAGAGGTCCACCTGTCTCTGCCTTCCAAGTGCAGGGATTAAAGGCGTATGCCACCACTGCCTGGATTCTTTTATCATTTTCTTAAGATAAATTTCAACAAGCAGAAGCAATTCAGACACTGTTTGCTTTCATTAGCAGTGAGAAGACTTTTTCATAAATCTCCATATTTGCACAGGACAACGAAAAAATTAGCTTGGTTATCACGTCAAATGCCTTTGGGAGATGAGAACAGTAAGAATGATCTGTAAGCTATTCTTAAACATGCAATACATGAAGTTCTATGCAACACAAAAATGTTCAGTGTTGTCCACTGTGGTCACCGTGCTGTGTAATGAAACAGTAGAATTTCCTCCTTCTAAATTTGACTTTGTGCATGTCTCCTCTTTCCATTAGTTTCTACCTTCACCATTAGCCTGGGATAACTACCATTCTAACGATGACTTCATTGGAGAATTATTTCTTACATAGAAAGCTTTATATAGAAGCTTGGTGTGGCCCTCTTATTGGAATGATTTACTACAGAGTGTGTAAGTCCTGTGACCAGGATTACCACCATGACTGAAGCTGGCAGATGAGAGAAAGGGGCTTCATGTATTTGGAAAGAGGTTTACACTAACTAGGTAATGTAGGTTTTGACTCTACTTCTCTGATGCTCATGGTAAAATATCAAGTTAGATTGTGTGATGAGCTGAGACCCTTGACATGCTTGTCTAATGTGCACTACTGGGTACATTCAAGCATTCCTAGGTCAAGTATGTTATCCCATTAATAGTGTGTTATGTGAGACCAAATGAGGTTAAGTTCCAACTGGTATGATAAAAAGGACCCCACATAACTTTCATAGGGTTCTTATAGGTGTCAGAGAAGGAAGTTCACAGGGGCTGTACAAACCAGGAAAATGCTCAGAGATGAAGTATGCCTCTGCTTGAGCCTCTGCACAGGAGAGGACCCTCAGGTTTTCCAAATACAGACACCAACAATGAGCTTTGTGATTTGTCACTGGAAATGGCCCCACCTATTTGCTGCAGCACAGGCTAAATTTCAAGTCAAGGTGAAGGGAACTAGTGATTTGGAGAAGCTAACAGTTTTTACATCACAGAGTGAGAGAAATAGCTTGCAGAGCTAAGGGCAACTCTAGCTGGGGACTGTACTGTGAAGTTTTGGTGTTAGGCTCATCTGTTTTGTTTAGAAGTCATATATTGTATTACACATTTCTATGGCATTGCTGAGGTCCAGCCATCCTGGAGGCAACCCAAAAACTTGTGGGTTTTCTCTTCTCCATTCTTGGTTGTTTCTCCCCAAGCTTTTATTCTATTTTATTTTTAATTGACATATAATTGTGTATATTTGTGGGGGAATTATGAGATGTTTTGATCTGTGTATATGTTAGAGAAAGATTCAGTCATGCTAATCAAAATATTCATCACTTCACCAATTTATCATTTTTATGTGGTAGAAGTGTTAAAATATATTTTAGAAATTTTGAAATATATAATATTTCATTATTAACTGTGGTCACCACACAGTGCAATAGATAGCTCAAATCCAGTCTTCCCGTGTAACTGAAACATTGTAGCCTTTGCTCAACAGCTTCCGTTTTTTCTACCCATTTGCTGTTACTCAGCCTTGGAAAATGCTTTACTCATCTCTATTTCTTCAGGTTCAGCTTTTTTTTTTCCAGATTAAGCCTATACATGAGATCATGTTGCAAGTGTCTTTTTGCATCTGGCTTATTGCACTTAGCAAAATACTCTGCTGTTCCCTGTATGTTATTGAAAATGACAGTTTCCTTGCTTTTTAAAGTTATATAATAAATATCTCATTGTGTATCTCTATATACCTCTTTCAGATTGTCCTTGGCCATACTTTTATTTTATTTTATGACAGCAAAATATTTGTGTAGTCCTGATTGTCCTGGAACTCACTCTGTAGACCAGGGTGGTATTGAACCCAGAGATCCACCTGCCTCTGCCTCACTAGTGCTGGGATTAAAGGCATGTGCTACCACCATCCATAGATCATTCATATATTGATGGACACAGGATTATTTTATATCTATTTATATAGCTATTATGAGTAATGTTAAAATAAACACAACACTTCAAACTGTCTTCTACATTCTGATCTCAAACAGCAACGAAAAAAATTGAAGAAGACATATAAAATTAAAGACTGCCATGCTTATGAACTACAAGAATTAATGTTAAGAAAATGTTTGCACATCTCAAGGCTATCATCAGATATAGTACAGTTCCTATCAAAATTCGTGTGACTTTTCCTAGAAATAGTTTTACAATTTGTACAGAATTGGAGTCTATCCCAAATAGGTGAAATAATACTTAACAAAGCAAAGAATCACATTACTTGATTTCAAAATGTGTTATAAAACAATTGTAATCAAAGTAATACGATAGAAGCCCTATATCAGGCACTCTCAAATCAGTCAAGAGAACAGGACAAAAAAAATTAAAAATAAACCCAAATATTTACAGTGAATTAATTTTCAACAAAGGAACCAAAAACACATGATGAAGAAAGAAAGAAAGAATCTTTAATGAATCATTTTAGGAAACTGAGTATCCATTTGAGAACTAGCTAGATCCTTCTCTTACACTACATCCAAAAATCATCATGAATAGAAACATTTATAGCTAGGGGGAAAGCCCTAGTCCCTGTGGTGTGCAGACCTCCCACCATGGCCAGTTTAATGTCAATTATGCTCCTTCTTGTAACCGTAATAAACTCATTGGTTCCCACAGATGAACTCTGGTAGAATTGAACTTTCCAGAGATGAGGAGTAGATGTTGCCTAGTCCCTCTGGCCCCAGGTCAAAAATTCTTACAACAAAATGCTAGACTGGAAGCTATAAAATTAGTAAAAGAAATCATAGGAAAAAGCCTGATGACACTGTTTCTGACAGTGACTTCCTAGATAAGGATTTAGAAGTATAGCCAATAATAGATACAACAGCAAAAATAGACACACAGGATGATAGTGAACTGAAGGGCTCTGCACACCTAAGCAAATGGAAAACTAAAACGACAACTCACGGACAGGCAGAGTGTGTGCTGTGTACTGAACTCTGGTTCTCTGCAAGAGCAGCAAGCACTTTTGCTGCTGTCTCTTTACCTCCAACTGTACTATTTCTTGGGAACTGGTCCAAATGCTACTACTCTTGAGGACATGCTTTAAACTAAATGCCCTGGATGTCTTTAAACTAGTCACTCCTCTCAACTCTCGTATGCAGACGAGCCCCAAGATAATTCACACATCTCCAGATGTCTAAGTTTGTTATTGTTTGAATGTGAACAACAGGCTCATGTGTCTGAATATCTGATCTTTAGTTGTTTACACTGTTTTTTGGAGATTGTAGAATCTTTGGGATATGAGGACCTTGATCTCATCTTGGGACTTAAAGGTAGGGTAAGAGGGTTGTATGTTCTGGTCCTACTTTTGGACTGGGTCTCTCCTCTTGTAAGTAGCTGTGTCATTCTCACCCACTGTAGTTATGAACTGCTTCCAACCTGTGCCATGCTATCTTTGTTTTCTCAAACTATGAGCTGAGATAAATCTCTCCAAACTTACGTTGCTTCTTGTAAGGTATTGTTGGGGACATGCAACTCATGCATTCTTGTGTCAAGGAAGTCCCTGTGGCCCCGTCTGTCTGTCTGTCTCCATCTGTGTGTGTATGATTTTAAAATTTCAGCCTAGTTCCAATCGCACATAGTGTGTAGAGAGCATGGAATGGGACCCATGCAGTTTTACAAGTGGAGGCCCTTAGTGGGATCACCCTTGGGAATGGCAAGGGTGAATTAATGATGGGTATATGTGTTATGTGTGTTTAAGTAAGTCTTTAAAGAGACAGAGTATAGACAGTCAGATTATAAGCTATGAAAGGATGGAATGTGCACAGGGAATTTGGATTATGTTTATTGTGTTTTCTTTTTTTTTTTGACTGGAGAAAGACATTTGATTCTGGGAACTGCTAGAAAACATATCTCGTCTTTGTCTTTAAAATATGGGTCTAAGGATATGTTGCTTTGGAAAAGAGGTTCTGCTTTTGTTTCTACAGAAGATGAGAGCCTGTGGAATCATTCAAGGCTGAAGTAGTTTGATGAACCAAGACCCACTGAAATGTTGCTGTGAATACTCCCAAGATACAGTGCCCCCAAACAGCAGGAAATAGTCTGGAGAGGGAGCTATGCCCAAATTTCCTAAATGATTGTTTAAGTGGGGCTGTCTGCCATTGTGGGCCCGACGAGTGGCTTGCAGGCATGTAGGTGGTGAGCTCAGGTCCCTTCCGTGATTCCTGAATGTAGGCCTGTTTCCCAGAGTACCCAGGAGCTGAGAGGCAGCTGCTGGAGCAAAGCTTTGTGAGGGAGACAGCTGATTGCTGTGAGTGCATGCCAAGAGGCCCAGAGGTGGCTGTGGTTCCCAGCTCTGTGGTTCCCAGCTCTGCATGGGCAGCAGGCTGTGGAAGGCACGTCACCCAGGCCCAGTCTGTGCCCAGCCTGGTGGAGCTGTCCTGGCAGAGACCTTGGGATTATTGTGGGTGGCCGCTATTGCCATTGCTGCAGCCTCCTTTGTGGCCTCTCC
>LOEQ01003970.1:154963-165334 GCA_001685075.1 Bramus lutescens
CAACCACATGGTGGCTCACAACCGTCTGTAATGAAATCTGGTGCCCTCTTCTGGTATGCAGGCATACATGCAGGCAGAACATTGCATACAAACTAAATTAAAAAAAACTACTATCTAGACACAAAGTATATTTATAACTACTCTGTTGATTATTGTTTCTAAGGGTGTCAGGGCAGAGAGGTAGAAAATACCTCTCAATATTTAACGATAATATATCTTATGATCTCACTTTCATACTTCTAATGAAAAGCTTACATTACAGACTTTATATAACCACAACAGGCTTAGAAAAATGCCAGCACTGGCATGCCAAGTGGGATTAATAGCAGTTTTTTTTTCAGGCTCTTGCTCTACGACCCTCCTTTGGCTTTGAACTACGCATTTTCTTGCCTCAGCCCCCACCCTCCACCCTGTGCTGGCAATACAGACATGCTTTCCTACACTCAACAGTAATTAATGTTAAACTTCTCAAGTTTGCTCTGGATTTGCCTCTGTTTTTAAGCAAACTTTATATTTAGAGCAGTCTTAGATTTATAGCAATATTGAGTAGAAGGTACAAGATTCTCCATACAATGCTTCCCTCACTATCAGGAAGCCTTTGCTGATGTGGCATTATCAATCAGGACACACAGGTCTACATAATCTCCAGGTATTGACAAATGTTTGGTATGTGTCTGCTATTACAGCATCATACAGAATAGTTTTCTCAATCCTCTCTAAACTATTCTAGTCACAGAATTCATCCCTTTTATCCCTCAATTCCTGACAACCATTTATATTTCACTGTCTCCATAATTTTGCTTATATAAGAATGTTGGATTATAATAATGAAATATATAGGTTTTTTTCCAGATTGCTTTGTCTAACTTAATAACATAGATTTAACTCTCCTCTGTATGTTTTTAGAGCTACACAGTATTCCACTCTCTGGATGCACTAAAGATTATATTTATCCATCTGCTTATTCAGGTTTTTGTCTGGATATGTTTGCAATGCTTTTGAGTATACACCATTTGCTAGAATATGTAGAAAATATACTTGCTTTTATAAGAAACTGCCAAATTATTTTTTTGAAGTAGCCATACCACTGAGTTCCCATTATCGATAAATGAGAGTTCCTATTACTGCAGTCTTCTCCAGCACTTGGTGCTGTGTGTGTTATTGGCTATTCCAACAGACAGACAACTGGGTCTCACTGATGTTTTAGCCCATGATTNATATATATATATATCCTCTTTTCATGCACATTTCTATCAGTACAACTTCTTAGAAAGCATCTTTGGAGGACTTTTGCCCATCACTGCATCTCATTTTGTTTTCCCTACTTCTGATTATGTCCCATGTTTAACTGGCTCAATATGGAGAGACTAGAGTGGGAGAATCAGTCACCTAATTTAGACTTAAGCTGTGCCCACAATCTTCTTTTGATATGTGATGGATTGATGAACAGTTATCTAGAAAGCTGTTTGGATGTTTCTTGAATAAATTCACGTACAGATGCTCTGAGAGAAGTAGAATGCATTTTTTATGAACATCGCAGGAGCACTCTGACCTGCCAATGCCATGCAAACTACTGTTCTGCCAAGACTCAAGATTTTACAGTGGGAAACAAAATGTTTTGTGTTGATAATTAGTAAAACAAGCAGGACAGAAAATCCTATGTGCAGTATAAACACATAGCTACAACTCTAAGTACAGAAATATGAGAAAGAAAATATGATCCAATGAAAATGAGAGTCATGTTTCTTTGATGGTGTTAAAGGATATTTTGTTTTCTGTATTTTCCATGTTGAAAACTACAGTGGAAAAAAGTATATAAAATGCAAGGCTTGAATAGCATGCTGTAGGATTTTTCCTGAGGCACATGGTTCATTTAAAACATGCACAAGATGTTTCATATGGTGAGAAAGCCACACTGTCATTAGTTCTGGGCTGGCATCGAGTAGGTGCTCAATAAATATTTGTCGAATGAATGAATGATTACAGATGCATGTGTATGAGTTGGCTCAAAAATAACTAAAAGCCTAGTATAGGTGAGGAGTTTTTAATGGAGTGTTACTGAAAATGAAAAGCCCAGGTTTTTGGTGCTTGGCCAAGCCTCCGTTGTTACTGGCCTCAGAGCATCCTTACAGGAGAAAGACCGGCACTGCAGCGAGGTGCTTACTTCTTTAAGCAAGCAGAAAGAACCCCATGTGCTGTCATGCTCCGTGGTCCCCCTGATATCCAGAAACAACCCTGGCTAGGGAGTTTCCTGTCCTTATGGAATTCTTCAGAATGGAAACAGGGGACAAATTGGTCAGCTATATTTACTTTCTAAAAATCCCACCAGACAAGGTAAATGGTTGAAAATGGCCATCCAATAATATCTTTATTTGGCTAAGGAAATAACCCAACATCTTTCCTTTCTTTTAATAGAGATCCACGATTTTAGTGTGTTCTTTCATGTTGTGTTTTGGAGGATGGAAGAAAAAGAAGGGTTGGGGAGGATGGAAAGAGTCACAGTCACTTAATTTGGAAAGTTTGAACAATTAAAATGTTAAAGGGCTGGGGTGGGGGGTGCATGCCTGCAAGCCCTCCAAGCCATGCCTCCAGTNGGATACAGGAGGATCAGGAGCTTGAGTGCAGCTTTAACTACATAGGATGTTTCAAGCCAGTCTGGGCTGCATGAGACTTTGTCTCAAAATCAAAGCAAACAAAGTTTGAGACATCAAATTAAAACCTACAGTAGAAACGACATAGAGAAATCAGTAGACAAAGTAGACAGACAAACATTTTCAAAGTTAGTGGAATACTGGATTTTCTGAGGCACTGTGACTATTTGATGCTCCAACTTTAAAAGTTTCTCTAGAAAGCATATAAGATTATTTCTCATGCTCATAGTATCTTTTCTGATAACTAGCCCAACACCCTAAATATAGAAAAGAAAATATTGAAAATCTAGCCTCAAGAAAGGCCTCTAACCAACCCTGGTGGTATAGTCCTATATACCCAGCACTAAAGACACCATAGCAAGAGGGTTACAACTTCAAGGGCTACCTGGTTAGTTTAAGGCCAGGTCAAGATCAGCCAATATGGACAATTTGGCTAAACTCTGTCTCAAAAGAAAAAGTCTAAAAAGAAGGTGAGAGTATAGGTCAGTGGGTAGAGCATTTGTCCAGCACATGTAGGACTCTAGGTTCCATCCACAGAATTATAATCTCCTTCCCTAGGTGCCATTTATGTTAATTTTCTCATGGCTTCAATATCTGAGTCACCTGGTGATAGTCAATGAAATGCGGTTTCAAAGATTCTAGCCTGCTGACAAAAGACAGCTCGGATATTAAAGTACTCATCTGGTGGGCATGTGGCCCAAGTTTGACCCCTAAAACCTGTATGAAAAACCAGGCATGTTGAGGGTGCTTGTAGTCTCCACCCTGGGAGTGGGCGTTGGAGACAGGCAGCTCCTGAGTGTTCATTTGCCAGCCAACGGAGAGTACTAGAGAAGCTCCAGTCAGGAGTCAAGTAGCGCTCATGACATCCCCGGTTCAGTTAATTACTAGTGTGTTCCGTCATGGTTTATATATAAGAGATTTGTGCCTGACTGATGTGTTTGAGTACGGCCTCCATATGGTGGCGCTCTTTCTGGGATGTTGTGGGACCTTTGGAGGAAGACCCTTCTGGGAGATGAGCCTGAGGTTTACATCCGGGTCCTGTTTCCTATTCCATCTCAGCCTTCCAGGCTGTGGAGCTATGAGCCAGCAGCCACGTGATCCTGCTGCTGAATGTTTCCCTCCACAGTGGACTGTCCTCTGAAATCACAAGCAGAACACATCTTCTCTCTTTCAAGTTGCGTCTTGTCATGTATTTGGCCACAGTGATGAGAAAAGCAATGTTTGCTTTGGGTCAAATTCCTTAATTTTTTGACTTCAGTTGCTGTATTAGGAAAATGTGGAGAAAAATACCAATAGGGATGTTATGAAGATGAAAGCAAAGAACATAAAGTCTTGGCGGGGTGTCACACACCGTTCCTGCAGCTTTCTGAGTCACCTTGAAACCCACATACGGATTCACACGGTGAAGTTATTTTTCCCTCTGTTAGCTCAGAGACAGTGGACAAGAACCTGAGCTTAACCTCCAGAATCGCTTCAGCACCACGTGTGTGGACTGGACATTCTCTCCATGTTCGCATTGCCATTGGGGCTCAACCTATAGAGTCATTTTGCCGAGTCTGTTGACTGGTCTTGGAGGACCATGTCCTTTTTTTGTGATTGCATATTTATATCACATTGTATACAAGCACTTTTATATGACCACTTATTTATGTCTCTGGAGTTGGGCTTTTCTGACCCTTTCTTTGATGGAGTGGGATTAAGTTGGGATGAGATGAGATCTAAAGATAAGGTCATGCTCCAATCATCTTCACATTTCTCAACTAATGAGGGTATTTTCTCTGTGAAGACTTGAATTCTATTCAGTTTCATTTTGGAGCCATTAATAATGCTAATTGCAGTACAGTATTTATTAGCTAACAACTGAAACTCTTACTACGTTTTGTAAAACATTTTAACATAACAACTCAATTATTATAGCAATCTATGGGAAAATTCCTATTGTATTCATTGTGCTTTATTTGAGGATAAGGAACATGAGACCCCCAAGAGGAGTAGTAATTTCCCACAGATCACACAGCTAGCAAACTAATTAAAACAATGCAGATTCTGGGACAGCAGCATTAGAACCACCTTGCTCGGAACCAGCTGGTTTTGGTAGAAAAGTGGTCTTGCGTAGCACCTTCTAAGGACTTAGCAGAGTCACGACAAAGGGAGGTGATGGTTATTCTTTGACCTTTGTGACTGTGGACGTAATTGTACAGCAGACTCTGTCCTTGTCAAACTAGCAAACAAGAGTCCATTAGCATCACTTGGGAAAAGAGATGAGCAAATAGGAATTGATGTATCAACTGCTAGGAGCTCTCCTAGGAGTTCTCCTGAGTAGTATAGAGGGGACTGGCTCAGCAAAGTATGACAAATAGCCTCTTCTGTCCTCTTCATTTATTGTACTTTTTCATTTACTGTTGGTTAACTCAAGTTGTTCAAGACCTAAAATGGCTAAGGGTTCTGTAGAGAAGGTCTG
The DNA here is from genome assembly GCA_001685075.1 of Bramus lutescens. NCBI lineage: Eukaryota > Metazoa > Chordata > Mammalia > Rodentia > Cricetidae > Bramus > Bramus lutescens. The sequence continues at coordinate 160,076 of LOEQ01003970.1, forward strand.
GACACCTACCTGACCCTCTATCACTGAAAGGTGCTTCCTTCTGCAAGTACAGCGGTCAGAAAGTCTCATCAAGCAAGACAAAATGCAATGTTCTGGTCGACAGTCAGTGCTGTATCCCCTACATTTATGGACCATCCCACTTAAAGCATAGAAAATTAAAAATTACTTTCCTAAGTTTGGATGTGAAGATTTTGCTTGTAGAAGAGAAAAACTCAGGGAAGTGTCTTTGGCTAGGGGCCTCTGTCTGTCTTCCCCTGGTCATAAGGTAGGATTTCCAGCAGACAGACAACCTCTGAGGCCTAACCTCTGGAGCTGGTGCCCACCAGTCCCCACTGGAGAGATGCCAACAGACGAGGGAGGAGCATGAAGTGGGCAGCTGTCTCCCCAGCCCTCCTGCCCACACCTACCTCTCTCAACCTGTAACTGGACCTCCTTAGTTTCCAGCTTAGCTTGGCAGTACTGCCTTGGGCAACGTCTCCAAGAAGTCTCTATGCCTCCCAGGCTCCTGGGGCACCCAAAAGGGCAGACTGTACTTTGAGAACACAGAGCAGCCCTGGGGAGAGGGTTGCTGCATGGCTCCTGGGTGGGCAGACCTGGAATGAATTGGCAGGCTTTATTTCAGTCCTGAGGGACTGGTACCCACATCAGGAAACCACCCTCTAAACTGGTCCCATTTTTGGCAGTCTGAACTGAAAGGCTGAGGAAGGGATGGAGAATGTAGAATTCTATTCCACTTTACGGGCAGGTCCCTGGATGGTGGGCGGTGAAGTGCGGGAGCTAGAGGGGCTCGGTGGGCCAGGGGACATTTGTGTAGCATTGGGACCTGGGTCTGCCTCTGAGGACACTCTTCCTGCCCTGGTCACACCCTCGTGAGGAACACCCAGACAACAGAGAATAGATGAAGGAAAATAGTTTTTCTCCAGAAGCAATTTCCTTCCAGGACACTGGTTAGGACCTCCCCTTCTCCCTCTTCCTACCCCTCACTCAGGCTCTTGTCAGGAAGGAAAATCCTATGTACACACCTGGAATTGTAGAGCAGACGGAAACAGCAAGACAGTCCCTGGATGGGGCGCGCATTCTCACAGTCCCTGGATGGGGCGCACATTCTCACAGTCCCTGGATGGGGCACACATTCTCACAGTCCCTGGATGGGGCACACATTCTCACATTCTCAGGCTTACTAGAGCAGCTGTATCACACAGCTCCCCTGGCTGGACCCGTGACTGTCTGGGAGAGCACCTGCCTCTGCACCCCATACCACCTTCTCCCATTACCTCACATCTACCACCACCTACCCCTTTAATAGGGAAAGGGTGGAGGGTTTCTCAAAATAAATCTGAACCCTACGTGATGAAGGGGAAGAGAAGCTTTCTGAGTATTGGTTTAAGACTGGCTCCAAGAATATTGATATTCCCATAAGAAGGTCGTTAGCTTGCCCACTACTTTAGACCTCATAAATATTTCATTGGTTGATTTAAGCACTGAGATTTTAAAACACATGCGCACATACACACACATACACACACTCCCCCACATTTTCAGCGGCAGTCATGCCATCTTCCTGATTTTGGGGTTTACACATTGTTCTGAGGTGATGGTATATGGTGACTTTGAGGCAGACTCCCTTTTCAACTCACAGGGATCTAAATTTATATTGAAACAGGAACATCCAGTGTGGCCAGAGCAAGGTTTCCAGAAGGCAAATAAGGTTTTACATGTATTTGTGACTCACCGAAAAGGCTGACTTCCCCAGCTACCAGTGCTGGAGTGACTAGTGGTCCAATTAGCCTTTGGTTTTCAGCTGAACTGAGGGAGGACAAATCAATTTTCATTATAGTACTTGAGGCCAAATGAGGAATTAAGACAACAATTTAAGTTATTCAAACCCTGAACCAGGATGGATGTGTCTTTTCTGTTTTCCTAAGACTATAATAATGAGTTTTACTGTATGCACAACTGCCTGAGGACTTAGAAGTTGTCTTTTCTTTGCTATTAATGTCTCGTGTCACATGGAAAAAGAAAAACCATTCAACACAATCCAGAAAACCCTTCTAGTCCCAATCCTTTCTTTCCTAAATTCCGTAAGACAAGTTTAAGAAGTAATATGTACAGGTGCTGTCATAACAATGTGGCTGTGTTCACCAGAGGAGGGCCAAACAGTAGAGGAGTTCTCAGTCAGAGTTGGGAGGACTGGCACATAGCTTGATCATGGAGACTTGGCAAGTCACGTAACTTGTCAATTATTATACCCTTCATAGTCACCAACCGATGTGATATTTTGCTTCATGGTTGTGATGAACATTAAATTCTGATTGGTGTGAAAAGAAACAAAGAATTGATCACTCCAGGTTACTAAAGAGCCCAGGGACAGCTTCAGGCTAGCCTAGCTCCGAGGGCTTACACAATTGTCACAAGGTTCTCCGTGATAGTAAAGTGACTGCCAGCATCACCTCAGCTTTCTGTCTAATAGGGAAGGATTTCCATTTCCTGATGCCAGCGAATCTTATGGAGCCAATGTGTATTATACGTTCAGCCTTGAAATCCCAGGAACCAGTGGCTGTGGCATTCTGGCCAAGCATAGGTGTCACATAAAGCCCAGAGGCTAAATCTGTCCAAATTCCATGTAATGAGAGAAGAGGATGGGTGACATTTTTAGGAAATCAAGGCATCTATAGCAAGGGTCTGGGCCATTGTTGCTAACACATGACCTCCCAAGGCTCCTGAATGTTCTCCATACTGCTGAATGCAGCAGTCACGTCTTCCCCTTCCTTCCTTTTAAATGGCAGTCAAAAACCACTTGTCACAGGGGCCATTCCAGCCATCCTAGAACAGCATCTTTGCTATTTGGATTGAATTCTTCCATACCTCTTTGCCTTTGTGCTCCTCTGACTGTCTTTTCGGGGCTACTTTTTACTCTCCCTGGTTGGATCAATTAAGGTCCAATCAGAAACTGCAGCAGTGATTTGAACAGAAAACATACAATATGAAGAATTGTTTTATGCCAGTGCATTGTTCTTATTAGCACCATTGTGCAATAGCAAAAAGTGGTTAAGAGAGAGGGGGTAAAAGAGGACTCTAAAGGATGGAGAAGTAATAAATGAGCAAGCAACTACATCCAGGGCTGAGGGGAATGAACAAGGAAGGAACCCTTCCCTGGCCCCAGCTGAGGTTTAGGTCTCTCTGAAGGAGCCCAGGCTGCCCCAGGCAAGGGAAGGCTGCCAGTGGTGAAGAAAATTGACAGACATGAGCAGGCACTGGAGGGTATGGGCTGCAGCTGGCCCAGAAGGGCTGCTGAGGCGAAGGCCTCCCACCCTGTCAGGCCTCAGTCGGTAGTGCCAAGCCAAGCTCACTTGTCAAAAACCATAGCTCTACCTTTGTGGCTGCTCAGGCTGAAGTACTGGAGTTGAGCTCCGGTCCAACTCCACATGTCACCTGGCAAGCGGTTACCTTGGTTCTACACAGACTGTGTGGTGCCTAGAACTGTACAGCGGCCGTGCCCCCTTGCGGCTCTAAGCCACCGTTCCCTATTACCAGAACTGTGGTGCTGTGTTGCACTGCTTTGGCCCTTTAGTCTTCATACTTGAAAGGCTTCACCCTACCATCTTACAGGTCCAGTTTCTTTGAAATGTTGGATACAATTCTCTGTACAAAAAACATTCTTTCCTCCAGCTTCTTTCAGGAATTTTTTAAAAAATGTCTTTGATTTTCTATAGTTTGTAAATGATACCCTTAACTCTAGCTTTTCTGGCTTTTTTTCTGCTTAGTGTTTGTTTCCTGACCTTCCTCAATCTGTGGTTTTGGCATCTGAAAGCAATTTGGAGACCTTTTCAGTCTTATTTGATCAAATGAGTTTCCTGTTCCTCACTCTTTTCCTTCTATTTTGATATTCCCATTATGTACATCATATTGGTTGTTGTCCCATATTTCTGGAATATTCTGTTAGTGTCTTCCAGTCTTTCTTTACCCATTACTCAGAAGTCCACCAAAGGTGCCTTCATCCCTGTGACAGCACTTGTGATTGATATCTGGCATTTATTTTTCGATTTCTTAGAAAAGGTATATAGCTTTTATTGTTGATGATATTCTGTTTACTTGAAACTTCAGAGAAAGGTTAAAATTCAAAGATGGCTTAGGAGCTTTTCTGCAAAGGGTGATCAAGTTTTGAGTGAGCAAATGGAAACAGTTTGGGAATTACCCGGGTGATGCATTGTGGGAAGTTAGTAGAAATGAGAGGGAAATCAATGGAAGTTATATATTATTTTAGAGAGGAGTATTTATGCAGATCCTTTTGAAGTGCATTCCCTTTGCAGAGGGCTCCGACCAACACTGGTAGTATTCAGAAAGCCTACAGCTTTCAAGTCTCTGCCTCACCAACTCTCATTCCCAGGCTGCCTTAATACCGCGTAGCCCTGACTTCTGAAAGAGCTGATGGCTAAGCCGATATCTCTGGAGCTGCACATTTTGCCCATGATAGCCGTACCAGGTAGCCAAAATCTAAGAAGCAAGTTGGTGAGCTTCTAAAGCAAGCTTATGAGCAACGATTAGAAGTCTAGTAATGAGAAAACCTAGAAAAGAGAATTGTTTATTATTGTTTCCAATTTTCAGTATCTGTTTTCAGTTGCTGTAACTCCAATTGTGTCAAAGCACAGAGAAGCATAAAGAAACAACCCTTGGGGTGGCTGTAGCTAGGGCCAATAGTCACAGACGAGCATAGCCTGTTCTATACTTCAGGAACAGGCCTGGGGAGATGATTAGTCTGGATTCTTTTCCCAGGAGTTCATCATTTCAGTTCTAATAAGCACTTATAAAGTGGAAGTACATGGAAGGGCTGATTCTAGGACCTGGTACGGATTGGGCTGCCAAGGGAATAAAATACTGTTCCTGCCCTCAAGGAGTTTCAGATCCAAGTGGGGATCAGATATATGTAAATAACACGGGGGGGGGGAGGATACAAGAGAAAGTGGAGTGGGGATGAAATATATGGGGGCAAGACTGGTGGTGTACAGCCGCGATATTCTGAACTGAAAGAGGAGAGTCTACTTTGTGAGCTGGGGGGATGGTCGGTGTGTAAAGCTCATGCCACTTAAGCAGAGGATTTGAGTTTGGATCCCAGAGTTCAGCCAGGTACTGGAGAGTGCATCTTGAAGCTGAACACATGAAAGGGGAAGAAAACGCAAGTCAAATAATCCCAAGCTGACTCTGAAGTGGTGCATTCTAAGGCTTTTCTTTATTAGAAGGGAAAACTCACAGAATAGGAAT
>LOEQ01003970.1:200771-220035 GCA_001685075.1 Bramus lutescens
TGACACACTCTTTTTTTTTTTTTTTGGCCTCTGTGAGCACCAGGCATATAAGCATGAAAAGAGTACCCATACACAGAAAATAGAAAAATAATCTGAAAAGGGCAAGACGGCTGGCTGAGTATGTGCAGGAAGGCAAGGCAGTGTTCCCACGTGGTTGTTGCTTCAGTCCTGCCTGTCTTAAGTTCCTCCAGGACTCCCTGTGATGTGGTTGCAGCAGAACCAGTCCTTTCTTTCTCCAGATTGTTTCCCCATCATGGTGCTTATCACAGCAATGGACAGTAAACTAAGACAGAAACTCTTCCCACATTCACAGAGCTGAAACACCTGACAAATTTCATCCCTTCTGTGGAGGGTAGCTAAACCACTCGTCTCTTTCCCTTCTAAACATAAAGCATCTTGCTTCTTGGTGACGCTCCAGAGACAGAGCTAATCCATTTTGTTAAAAGAGGACAGCGGAACGTTTCTTACACCCAAAGAGGTAAGCAGATTTTCTATTAACTACTGCAGACTAGCCCAGAGGTTCACATCTAAATAAACGCAGGACTCTCTAGTATAGGTCTCTTTAGTCTAAACGTTAGGTTTTATTTCTCCTGGAAGGCACAATGAATTGAAAGGAAAGTGATTGGTTGTTATAGGAGTGACCAACCACTTTTTAATTGGATTTAGGGCCATTCAGTGAGTTGAAATCTGGCGCTGCTAAAGTAACCTAGTATCTGAGACTAGACTGGTAATGAGCCTAGGGAAAACCTGCTAGTATAATATTGTGTAAACCCAAAAACCAAAACATTACAATAAAATAACTCCTCATGACGTACCTATAGGTCAGTGTACTGCTCAACCCTCATCAGATTAACTTCTTACAGTAGATAAGAATTAACACAGAGACCCAGAATTGGACAATGTTCAGAGAATAAAGACTTTGAAGAACACAGTCCTAAATGGGATGTCTTCACCAGACTCCTCCCTTCAAGGCTCAGGGAACTATGTGGAAGAAGCAAAAAGATTATAAGAGCCAGAGGTGATGGGTGACTCCAAGGAAACAGTGTCTTCCAGACACGCGGGACTGATGTACATGTGAACTCACAGAGACTGCGGCAGCACACGCGGGACCTCCACAGGTTCAAACCATAGTCCCAGCCAGCTATGAGAAGGAGAGGCGAACACCAAGTCCCATCCCTAACTAAGAAGTTTTTTTTTTTTCAATAAATGCCTGCTGGCAAAGGTGAAATCAGCATTCTCCAGTGCTGTGTCTCTGGTTTATCAACCATAGTCCAGGCCAGGCCCTGTCCTCAGGAGTAGTCGGCCACCACATAGTGCACTCCGTGGTTTTTTATTTAAATTTTGTTTAGTGATTGTTTTATTATTACTATTTTGTTCATTTGTTTGGTTTTTGTGTGCACATATGTGTGTGAGTATGAGAGAGAGAAAGAGAGATGGACAGAGACGGAGAGAGGGAGCATGAAGCTTGTTGGGTAGGGAAATGGGTAGAATCTACAAGAAGTTGAAGGATGAGCAAAATAATAAGAATAGGCTTTATGAAAATTTTTTACATAGAAATTAAAAATGAAAATGATTTGTCCATTTAGGTGTATTTGGACACTTTCTTCTTCATTATTTCATCTGATTAATTAAATTCATCTAAACTTAGTTTCTCTTCCCTCCAGACTGAAAGACTCAATATGTCAAAGCTCTTTTGATTTCAAACTTTAAATTTTATGATCTTCTTCATGTTTTCCAGTCTTCAGTCAAGTAGAGATACCTCACACATTTCTACCTCTGCTGTTTCTTTCTGCCATTCTCTGTCCTCCATACACCCCACCAAGACTGCTTTGTTAGCCAGTTCATGATAACAAATTACCAAAAAGGAACTCAAGGTGGATGTTTTAACTCATGCTTTCAGAAGGTTTAGTCCATGGTCATTTAGCCTGTTTCTGGCCCCAACGTGAGACAGAATGTCATGCTGCTAGCACCATGTGGAAGGTACTTCTCACCTGACAAGGGACAGGAAGCAGAAGGATGAGAGAATTCAGGAAGGATCCAGACACAGGATAGACCATGTAAAGTTACCTACTTCTTCTAATCAGGCCCCACCTCCACAGTTACACTGTATTCCAATAATTTATCAATAAACCATTGAATAGGTGAGAGCCTCCATGAACTAGGCTTCTTGGGAAAGGCCATCATGGATACATCGAGAAGTGTGCTGTACTGGCCTCCCAGCTAAGTCTTGATCCAGTCAAATTGATAATTAAATTAACCATCCATCATACGTGTCCTCCCAAAGTCCTCCCAATGTCTTCCTTGCTCCTTCCTTCTTCTGATTGTAAACATATTCCATTTTCAGTTACTGCCACAGTAACTCAATTCTACTCACTGGCTTTCTAGGTGTGTATGATAACAGATCACACACACACTTCATGTTACAGCTTCTAAGTTAACCTAGCACAGGAAAATGCATAGTAGGTACTCTACAGATATTTATTGATTTGCAGTGGAAGGATTAAGGGATGAAGGAAGACATTTGCCCCTTTTGGAGATGGGGCAAATGCTAATTTGTTGGCCTGCATTTGAGGAGAATCATGATGGAAAATAGCCGTAAAGGGGTTCAGCAAGTGGTGGGAGTGTGCCTGAACATCTTAGGAGTCAGAGCCCAGGCTCTCTTACCTTTAACCAGGTCACAGATCACTGTGGCTTAAGGGCTCCTTGAGGCTCTTTCCAGCCTCTTGGTAATGGATGGAGGCAGCCAGAGACCATGTTCTGGATCTGAACTCTCGGCTGCTAGGGGTGACAGTTCTGTAAGGTTGCACGGCACCTTCTCTCTTGGGTTGGAGGTGGGAATGGTGGGAGGAGGAGGAGTCCTACTGGTCCTGGAGAGGAGAGGCCAGCTCTGCCTCTCTACCGTGTATACCCCTTCCAAATGTGCCTCAACATGACATTCTCTACCTAATAAAATACCTGGAGAAAAAGTGGTTTTGTTTGTTTTCAGACTGTAGATCATTTCTTGGCAAGGTAATCCATCACCAGTTCTTTTTCCCTCCCATATCCTCCAATATGGATGCTTACTTTTCAAATCTTCATGCTTCATCCATGTTGCTTCTCTCTGCACCCCATCCCAAGGTATTTCCCCAGATTTCTGACGTCTGTACCATGTTTATTTAGTTTCTTCTCTAATATTTCCATTGATGTCAGGAAACGTAATACCAATGGCCTGGAGCAATCCCAAAGCTAGATGCGCTAGGACTGGCTAAAATAACCTTAACCATATTACTTCACACATATTCTGGAAACTTCTTTTTCATGTTCTGCAAGAGGACATGAGGCATAGCCATAAATAAAGATAAGACTTAGATTTCAGTCCTACTCAGAGACTGCCTGTTTCTAAGACATGAATTGGATGCCTTATGGCTCCTGCTTCTGTGCCCCATGTCGTGGGAGGTAGAAAACCTCTGGTGACTTGAAATGACTAGGACCTACCAACCACAATCTCAAGTAAAAGAAGTGAAATTTCATGTTTTCTTTGAACCCCAGACTCTGGCTGAATTCAGAAGCCATTGGATCTGTGAAGCTTCAGACCCATCTACAACTTAGGAAAGATATAGTATGCTAGCCATATTACCCACATAACAACAGGGTAAGGCCCATAAGAAATACAGCAAGAGCCACAAAGAAACAAAACACTGGATACAAAAAAGGATGACTAAAGCTCACCATCATATCATCTTCAGATCCTGGTTTACTGACCTGGACCAGGAAACTGACATCAGTGTTTTGAAATCTAATGGGAGCTTAAGGTATAGTTCAGCGGTAGAATACATGAATTTGATCCCTAGCAACGAAAGAAAAAAAGTGTAGATGTAGGATACCTAGAGAGCACTTGAGTATACATTTAAAATTCTTGCTAAGTTGACAATAAACCAAGGCATATTTTCTAAATCAATGTATGCATATTCATGTCTTGGAAAATATGTTGAAGACGCCCATTTACCCTTAGATTGTGTGGCAGAAAGAGAGACTTGGAGAGTTCCGGAAATGGATTTGCAGTCTTGAAAAAGCCATTTCAACTTTCTGGTTCTTCATTTCTTTGTAAAATGTGTGAGCTGAAAAACCACACTATTGTGCATTAGAGACATGCATTCCACGGGATTATCACAGGCTGGCATTGTACTGATATGGAAAATGGATGAAGAACAAGGACTCAGGATTTTAATGGGCTAAGGTAGTGTGCACATTCTTCCCCCTTTTCTTGCCACTTTTGTACATTTATACTGGGAGATTCAGTTCTCTGACCACATGAAAATCCCATTAAGCCTAATATCTCAAGCTGCCTTGGTGGTTCATGAAGAACAACCAAAGTTTTATCTCTGTCTACATGAGGCCTCCAGACAAAAACTGGAACTAAATGTTCTAATTTGTATTGAATTGTTTGTCAAGCAAATGTGGAGTTCTTTTGAAACAAGCAAGGTTATTGACACCAACACAGTTCTTAGCAGTAGGCAGGGAAGCAGGTCTAACCTGGATTCTGCCTACTTCCAGTAGCTATGCATTAATCTTAATGTAAGGGCACCCAACTGCCTCCTGTGGGGTATTCAGTGCTTTTCGGCGTATGGTATCAAAGGCTAAGGCTGCCAGGCACATGATGCCCTCCAAAAGGGTGCAATTTGAGAAAAGGCTGTCTGGGCACTAGGCTATTTAGAATATTTACCTGTCATAAAGAGGGCCACAATCCTGGAATTATCATCACAGAGTCAATCAATATTTATTGAAAACCTATTCTAGGCACAGTGCCAATATTTTCTGAGAGTGGTATTTGCCCATTTCTAGGTTCACCACAATGTCTAGATTTCCAGTTCGGTTTCTCAAGGAAACTGGCCATTGCATAATGCTTGTAAGAGAGAGTAATTCAGCTCTTCCTAGCATTTGTGGGACCCCTTACGATGACATGCTGAGGTCTCTGATGCATAGTCATCAATAGATACCTGACTCTTGATGAAAGACTTTGTCAGCGTTCTCTTTAATCTCCAGATCGTCTTTCCACCAGTGAAACAGGACTAGTACATGGATCAGTTCAAATGTATGAACAGGGCCAAACTGAACAGTCCTTACTACCTTGTGATAGAACTCATATTGGGCATGAATTGGCACCTGGTGCCTTTGGGCCCTGGCTGATGACCTCTCTTGCTGGTAGCAAATCTCTGTCTCAGGAATGGGGCTCCCTAGAGAATTCCTGTTGTCAAAGCTGCCCTGAGCTCCAGGTCTGGCCTGACATTTTGGCAGCAAAGCTGAAGAGAAGCTGTCTCTCATACTGAGGTTTTTCAGTCCATAAAGCAGTAGCAATTTGGTTGTGGAAGACCCCAGCAGAAGCACAAGAGAAAATTGAAAACACACAAGCACATTTGCTGGGTTTAATAGCCCTGCTCCTTCTCTCTACCTCCGGTACCTTAGGCATAAATTGCTGACCTCTATTTAATTTTCTGAACTGCAAGAATTATGGCCCCAAAGTTCAGTGAATTGGAAGAGGTAAGCTTTTATGCCTCTGAGCCAGCTTCCCCATACACATTAAGTCTACAATAAAAGCAACATTTCTATTTATACTTCCTGGGGTTTGTGTATTAGGGAAGCCAAGCACGTCCCTGCATCTCTGCGAAGGTGACTGCATGGTCAAATCTGTGCCCAGGTAATGTGACGGAGCCTTCCAAACCGGGCCAGAGGAAACAACCAAAGCAGATGGACAAGAGATATTAAAAACAACACACGCAATTTCATTCGGGAAAGGGCACCTGCTCAAACAGTGTTTGTTTGATTCTCCTTCTGTTCATGGGTGACAAATGTGTACTAGAGGAAGTCCTACATGCAGAGCCTGGCTACTCACCTCTAATCAGGGCAGGATCCCGAAAGGTCATCCGGCTTCCTCTACCCACATGGCAATGGATCCATGCAGCATCGCCCATCTCATTCCAGACACGGCATGTACCAATGTAATCATTCAGTTCCACACATGGGAACAGCCCCTCTCTAGACACAACTGGACTGAAGCTTCTCTGCCAGGCTAGCATCCCCCAAGAAAAGGACACATCCATGTAGATGGTCCAGGATGACGGGAGGTTCATGGTTTACCCTTTACTGTTATCCTCTTTCCAGCCCCTCCCTCTTGCCTACCCTTAGGCCTTTGTCTGCTTTCTCCAGACATTCAACCTTTTGCTATTTCTGTGGAAACCTTCGTTTTCCACTCCATTCTTCGTGCATGTGTCCTACAAAGAAAATTTCAGTATGGCGTGGGCAAGCCTGCATTAGTCACCCTCTCCAAGGATCAGCTTTGCATGTTTTCAGGGAAATATTTTCAGGAAATATTGCTTAGGTCCAAAGATATGAGTCAGATGGTGAGGACTTTGTGTCCCTTGGCAGACTGCGAAGATGGGCAGCCGTTCTTTTTGAAACCTTCGCTGTGGCTCTGTCCAGAGCCTCTGCTTGGCGAAGGGCTAGGTCATAGCAACCTACGTCTCAACACATTTTGTCAAAGCTGAGCCCAAAGCATTGGTCTCTTCAGTCAGCTATTGGAGCAGAGCTGAGACAACTGCTGTTTCTTTAAACCATTCCATTTAGAGCAATTTGGTATTCAACTGTAATTCTGTTGCCTTTCTGTCTTTTTTTATTTTTTTAATTTTATTTATTTTTGAGCCAACAGCTAGAGAAAAGTGAGGCCATTTTTCCACCCTCTGGTGCCATTTCTGCAGCCAAGTTTATGCTTCCATCAGCATTTGTCACTTAAAAGTCTCTCCCAAGGGTCCTCTGCTTTCACCTACCAGAGCCTGCCTCAAACTCAAATGTGTTCATTGCTTAAATATCTCATTAGAAATGAAGACTGTGAATCAGAGGAACTCCCTGAGATTTGACAAGTTCAACTAGATGCCAGGTGGGACTGATGGTGCTGCTCTGTGGTCCATACCTGGTCCAGAAAACATCCAGTCTTGTGCTACCTAACACAGCTCACAATGCATGTAGCTACTGAGATTGGAAACACAGCTAGTGCCAGTACAGGCTTCTTAAAAGTGTAAAACACACACTAGATCCCACAGAATTAGCAGGTAAAAATGAATATACAAACTATCTCATGAGCCAGGGTGGTGGTGGAGCACACCTTTAATCCCAGCACTTGGGAGGCAGAGGCAGGCGGATCTCTATGAGTTGGAGGCCAGCCTGGTCTACAGAGTGAGTTCCAGGACAAGCTTCAAAGCAACAGCAAAACCCTTGAAAAGTCAAAAAAAAAGGGAGAAAATTTCATATTAATTAAAAAACACTAATAACATTTAGAAATGATGAAATCTTAAGATAACAGATTAGTTTATATAAAAATTCTAATTATATGTTTCAGCTCATTAAATCTAGTACTTAGACTTATTTTACCAATTTCTTTTTGCTTTGATGCCTGTGGGCTCTCCTCTTGTTTCCTTGGACCCTAATGTCAGACTCTAGGCTGACTGCTGAGTTCTGCGTCCTCTCTGAGGCCAGTGTGCTCACTCACTGCTACTGCTATCTCTCTCTCAAGCTCAAGGAGCCACACAGCCTCTCCTGCTCTTATCTAGAGAGCAGCTCAGAGCTTCCGAGTTTGGAAGAATCACTGAGATGCTGCTTAGAACTGGGAGGGAACAAAATGTGATTATCAGGTTGCCTAGAGATAAGAGAAAAAGGTTAGAAGCAAAACCTCACATGTAAGAAATGACTGATGATTTAAAAAGTAAGTTAACCTTGAGAAGGGCATCATTTTACTGGGGGAATACTAAGTTCAGGCTAGCCTGTTTTAACATCAACTCGGAGTTATCTGAATTGTATATAAAAGAGGTCTGTGCTCGGGCAAATCGGAGCTCCCCTTTCATGGGCAGGCACACTGAACTGGTAAATGGAAACTTGTGAAAATTTGGTGTAGGCAAGTGCTTGAACTGCAAACTTATCAATGTGTGGTATCCGGAGGGTTTGGAAAGAAAAACAGAGATGCTGAGCAAATAATTAGGACGGGATAATTCTTTGATAATTACTAAATACCTTGCTAAGCTGGATTCAAGAAGATGCCAGTGGGTCTTTCTCATGTCCCTCATGCTCCAGTCTCTATCAAGAATCAGAAGGCAATGTAATATGAGACCAGAGTGTGGAAAGGAATTCATCAGCTAGGCACCAGGTAGACAAGCATGGGAAGGAGGAAATAAAGAACTGGAGAACAGTAAAGGAGAAAAGCGTTCACAAGAGAGAAGCATGGCTCCTTCCATTCTTCGCAATACGGGCTAAAACACAGGCGTGACTGCTGTGACTCAAGTAGCCACCTCGAACTATGAGGCACAAGTATGGTCTGAGGGGGCAGAGAAACAAGAGAGAAAGAACAAGATCCCAAAGAGTGGGGAGCTGGTTCTTTCAGTGGAGTGTTAGCTTTGCGAACATGAAGACGTGAGCACAATCCGCAGAACCCACACAGAAATACTGGGTGTGGCGCCCTGCTTCCAGTCCCAGTACTGATGTACAGACAGGTAGCTCACTGGGGTTGTCTGGCCAGCCAGTTTAACCTAATTGGTAAGCTCCAGGCCAGAAAGAGACTCAAAAGATGTTACTAATTCCTAAAGATGACAGCTGAGATTGTCCTCTACCCTCCCCATGCATGTACACACACACACACACACACACACACACGCACACACACGCACGCACGCACGCACATGCACACGCACAATACCCAGGAAGCTCATTTTTTCTGCCTAATTTTTCAAAATTCTTGATTTAATTCTCCCAAGGGCTAAATGAAAAAATCCCAACCTGGTTTTATGTACTCTTCTTGACTTTCTCTCCCTTTATAGTTAAACTACTTCTAGGACATAGACACAGCAAGCAAGCAACCCAAGGAAAGAAACCCAGTGATCTAAAGAGATGCAAGACCTAGTATTGGGTTTCTTTGAAGAGGAAGCTTTGACAGGGAGTCCGGCTGAGCATGCCAGTTAGGAGAGGGAGGAGGAAGCATCTGTAGCAGTTATGAGAATGTGTCACAGTGGCTTGGGTTTCTTAATCCCAGCTGTCATGGTATGAACCCATGGCTTGGGCAGATTCTATGTTATTTCTCTGGGTTCTTTCGTATGTTGTTGAAAGCTAGTTTATGCCTTTCGGATTTTTTTTTTTGCAATGCCAACATGCCAAGCAATACTGCAGCAATGCAGAACATGCCGCAGTACCTGGCAGGGGGTAAATAGATCCTGTTAATATTTGAAAGAAAAGGCAGGAAGCCCTGGGGACACATTCCTCCCCACATCTTTGATTTTGACAGGGTCTCCCATAAATGCTTTGTTAGGGGCTCATACCAAAAATCCCTGTGAGAACCCAGAAGTTGATGAGAGGATTCTTCACTAATTAAACTAATTAGCAATTCACTGTGACTGCCTGTGAGGTTACACTGTCACAGCACCACCAGCACAGGAAAAATAAAAGCATCATTAACAACAATCTGTCAGGAAAACAAAGCAATACTTTCTGAAGGATCACTTCCTTCGTCCCTTCTTTCCTTTCTCTAGGAAATGGATAGGTGGAGAATTTGCTACAGTGTGGACAGCTAGCCTGAACAAGCCTTTCTGTGTTTGCGTTCTAAGGTTGATTATAACTGTAATAATGACAACAATGACATCCATAAGAGCATTCCCCACAATCAAATGATACAACAAGGAAACTGATGCTACGCAAGGATTTCACCTCGAACAAGTCCTTAATAGAAGCCATGGAACGAACACCTGACTTTACTGATCTTGGCTAGACCAGTTCAAGGTGCACAGGATGGCCCAGTAACCCTGATGCTGTGGATGAGATTTGCTAACTTGTTGGTGATTTGGTTAACACTGGCTGATTCAGAAAGCCCTCAGCCACGGTGATTGATATCACTCATCTAACCCTACTTCTCTTCCTAAAACAGTTTAAGCTGGGCACAGGACCAAGAGAAACAGTGCATAAGCCTGTAATTGCTTTCGTCAATAGACAGCAACAAGCAAACAGATCATCAAGTGTACAGGCATACTGCTAAACTCTGTTCATGTCACATAATCTGCTTTGTCCAAAACCCAGCAAGAGAATGATAGTGACCACTCTGTTTTCATAGATAGTGATAGGCTTAGTGGGAACATATATTTAAGAAAAGTGTGTGTGTGTGTGTGCTGGAAACCAGCTTCAGTGGGGGTTCACATCCCAAAGAGGGTGTTTGGAATGTGTGGCAGGAGGTGTGAGGCAGACAAGGTCTGAGGATGACCTGGGATGACTGCTGTTAATCCCAACTGTGAGAATAAGACCATTGCCATAATTTCAGTCAAATTTGAAGCGAGCTTGATTTTATATCGGGATGCCCAGTGACTGACTCCTAAGTAGGTTAAAGAGAGCAGCCCCCAATCCATCCCCCCCTTTTTTTTCTTGAGACAGTGTTTCACTATGCAGCTCTGGTTGTCCGGAACTCACTCTGTACACCAGGCTGGCCTGGAACTCACAGAGATCCACCCGACTCTGATTAAAGGCATGCACCACCACTGCCCAGCTTTCTTGGGGTCCTTTTTAAGGAGTAAAATCACGAGTAGGTTTTCTAGAAAGGAGGCAATGGATCAATAAGGAAACACACACACACACAAATATCTTTAAAAACATCATATGGCCACTATGTGATTAAGGAGAGGCCTGGGAGGGTTAGAGAGGGCTAAGAAGGGTAAGGGTATTCTCAAAAACAAATCAAGGTTATGTGTTGGGAATGTCAGGTTCGAGGAAACAGAGCAGTTCAACTCTCCCAATAAATAGAAACTTATTTTTAAAAATACAGCATACTGGCTCCTTCCTTCAAAATGGAGTTAGGTAAGTTCCTCGCTGCCTGCACATTTATTGGAAAAAGCATACATCCTTAAACTATATCGTTGCACACAAGATTAAATGGGAAAAGGATATGTGTGAACTGGAGTGGGCTTGAGATGACAATAGACACAGGTCACATGTTAATGGAAGGGCTGCAAGTTCCTCTTGCCAGAGATGAGAATTTCTCCCCTTTCTTAGCAAACAGGAATTTTCTTTAAGCCCCTGAGAAATTTGGGACTCATCTAAATGCCTGACCTTGGGAAAAGGATTTTCTTGAAAATCAGACACTCCATTATAGAATATTGCAGTTTTTTTGTATGCCTTGGTTTATCCAAATAGCTAAAGTTAAAAGCAAGCAAGGACGAAGCTAGACAAACACTACTGTGAACCCTAGTCAACCTTATGAATTTATAAATCTTTATTATCAAATATACCTTATTTATCAAGCATATGTTATCTTAAATTTCTAGCAGCTTGGTACTAATGTACATGGAAGTAGGCAGAGTTATCAGCTATCTGAGCACACAGTGGTGGGGACATTTTGCAAAAAACTATTTTGTTTAAAGAGGCTACGTTTGTACACATTTTCATCATTCACCAAAGCCCACACAAAATTTCCCGAAGGGAAAGGCATAAAGTGGAATTCCTTAAAAATGGAAATAAAAGGGTCCTGGAGAATTGTGATCCACAAAGTCTAAATGCTGGAACTTTGTCAAGCACCAATGGTTGCCGTGAGGTTCACTCACATGGTGTGTGTGTTGCAATCTAGGTTCTTTTTTTTCTTTGAAATGTAACAAGGGCATTTTGTTTTAGTTTTGTATTTGTATTTATTCACTGTGCAAAGCTGTAGGTGGAGTTTTTTTTTGGGGGGAATGCAATGCCAGTTCCCCAGTAAATGCACAGAGACTTATTATTAATAATAAATGCTCCACCAATAGCTTAAGCTTGGTTTTTAGCTAGTTCTTATAACTTAAACCAACCAATTTCTATTAATCTATGAGCTGCCCCAAAGTTTATTTACCTCATGTAGGTACTTCCTATCCTGCTTGTTCTGCATCTCATGGCATCTCCCCAGACTGTGCCCTTCTTTTTCCCAGCATCTTCCTAGTCCGGCTGTCCCACCCAATCTCTTCCTGCCTAGCTATAGTCCAGTCAGCTCTTTATTAACCAATGAGAGTAATACATACTTACAGTGTATGAAGACTGTTCCACAGCACAAAGTGATAGGTATAGAATGACATTTTCATTCAAGGGTCTCATGTACTTTGACCACGTTTACATGTTATGCTACTGCTTCCTAGTCTCCTTTCTCTTTGTTCTTTTTCTCTCCCTACATTGAGCTCGTTTTATGAGCATGGTATCTTAAAGGCTATTGGATGAAGGAGCTCCCACAGCACATTTGTGTGTGTTTGTGTTACAGTAGCAATAAAGATCCAATTAGAACAACTCAATCTGGTCAAGAGAATAGAATCACTGGTCTGAATGGAGACCCAAGAGTCTAAATGGGCTGGATCAAGCACTTGGCTGAGAAAAGAAGGCGGGCTCCCCTGAAGCCATACTAAAGAGATAGGTAGGAAAATTCTAATGAGTCATTGCACTTCTCCTTCCTAGAATCCCTGCCCTTCTGCAGTAGCTTACTGGGCCACAGGCATGCGGCTTGGTAAGTCTGGCTGGTTTTCTGAATTATTTAGAATAACTTCTCCTTTTTTCTTCTGGTCTTCTTTTCCCTAAGCATGCTTTCTTTAATTCTCTGTGTTTCCCTAACATTTTGGGCTTCTGTAGTCTTTGCCTAAGGTCTTCTATCTGCTTGTGTCTACTAGTCAGCTTGAGTCTAACCTCCATGTCATCTTGCTTTCCCCCTTCTCCATCCCATTCTCCTCCTTGAGGCGGCTCTGAGCTTCTGTGCAGCAGGCCCGACATGCGATGCTTTCTTTCAAACTCTATTAAAATTATCCTTACACTTCCATTTGAGCCCATTATTAAATTACTTTATTAGTGAGACTAAGAACCCCCAAGAAGGGACACCATTTTCCTCTGTACCAACTAAAGACCATGAAGGGAACCCCCAAATTACAGCATGTGCAAATTAAGGTGCCTCATATGAGGAAAAGTACACAGTATTTGTCTTGGAGAGACTGACTTAGTTTGCTAGTATGGTGATCACCAATTGCATTCATTTTCCTGTAAATGATATAATTTCATTCTCTTAAGAAAAGGAACACTACTAAGTGCATTCTCTAAAGACAGTATGGCGTTGATACAAAAGCAGGATAGAGACACAACAAAAAAGAAAACTATAGACCCATTTCATTGATAAACAGATGCAAAACTCCAAACAAACAAACCAAACCTTGCAAACTGAGTTCTAGATCACAATAGAAAAATCATACATTATGCCTTACAGAATCAGAAAAAAAATCCAAAAATTTTGTTTACATACAAAAAATCCATGAGTAGACAAAGCAAGTCTAAGCAGAAAACACAGCCAGAGAATTATGTTTCCTGGTCTCCTACTGTACCAAGCACTACAGTGACCAAGTATATGGCACAAAAAGAGATGTGTAGACCAATGGAATGCAACAGAGGCCCAGAAGTAAACACATGGTATGGTTACACAACTGTTATAAGTGTTTTAGAAATATACACTGGACCAAAGACAGCCTTTTCATTTAATTTTCCTGGCAAAACTGGACATCTCCCTGCAGAAGAATGGAGGTAGATATGAATCTCTTTACTCTATACAAAGCCAGTTTAAACTGGGTTAAAAACCTTAACTTAAAATGGAAAACATTAAAACTGCTAAAGGAAAATGTAGGGAAATACTTCTGGATATATGTATAGACAAGAAATTCATAAGTAGAGCCCCAAGTTTACAGAATAGTCTCAGAAATGGACAAACAAAATTATATGAAATTAAAAAACTCTTTCACGGCAGAAGAAACTAATATCAGAGTGAGTACAAAGCTTATAGAATGGGAGGAAATTTTACTCTGCTTCAGACAAAAAGATAATATCTAGTGTGTGCATATATATTATAGATACACGTATATATATTATATATACACGTATATATATGCCTATATATATGTTATATATATATTATACACCTCCAATCCCCTAAACTCTCAATCAATAAATGGGCCAATGAGCTGAACAGATGGTTATCAAAGGAATAAAAATAAATCACCAATAGATAGTTTAAAAAGTGTTCTGTATATCTAGCCACCAGATAAATACAAGTTAAAACTGTTTTGCAATTTGATGTCCCTCCAGATAAAATGGCTACCATAGAGAGAAGAAGTGACAAGTGTGGATGAGGATGTGGGGAAAGGGGACCCTTACCCTCCTGTTGCTAGGAGTTAGTGCAGCAACTATGGAAGTCAGTATGGTAGCATCTCAGTATTATCTAGCTGTATCACTCCTGGGCATACACCCAAAGGACTCTAAATACTAGAGAGATACGTGCACACCCATGTTTATGACTGCTCTACTCACAAAAGCAAGGAAGTGAAACAGCCTAGATGTTCATCAATAAAATGAGTGGATGATGAAAAAATTCAGTATGTAACAATGGAATTTATTCATTTTTAAAGAAACCTTAATTGGGAAATTTTCAGGAGAACGGGCGGACTTAGAAAACATATTAAGCAAGGCAACCCAGGTTCAGAAAGGCAAACGTTATGTTTGCTGTGACAAGCAGATTCTAAGCTTCTAATTACTAAATACATGTACCTAGGTAGGTATAATTTGTAGATAAAGGCCAGGAAATTAGAAAGAGGCCCCTGAGACAGGAAAAGCAAAGAAACTCAAACAAACCTTTAAAGGACAGGCAGGGAGACAATAGAACCATGAGATACTAGCCAAGAAGAGGAGATATTGGGGATCAAAAGGTTCCTCTGGCAAAGGGGTCAGTAAATGGATAGAGTGAGGAAGAGGAGGAGAATAGACCAAAATGATGCATGAGTAAAGATGCCATAAGGAAACATGGTACTTTAAAAACTAACTAAAAGGTAATTGGAAAAGTAATTTTGTTCTTATTTATGACTGAATAAAACTCCATCGTGCATGCATGCCACATTTTCTTTATCCATTTATGTTCTGATGGTCACATAGAACTTACCTGTAGCTTGGTTATTCTGGGTATTTATAAAAAATATGAATGCATAAGTGGCTGTGTGGTTGGTTGATATAGAATCATTTGGGTCTATTCCTAGGACTGATATATCTAGGTCATAGGATAGTTCTCTTTTTAATTTAATTTTTTGAGGAAATTTCTCCCTGATTTCTATAGTGGCTGTACTTGTGTACATTCCCAACAACAGTATAGTGATTTCTCACCCATCTACTGACCTCCAAAGGTTTTGTCTTATTGCAGTGTTTTTAAGACGACACCCATTCTGATTAGGGTAAATTGAAACCTATGAGTCCTTGACTGCTAAGGATGTTGAATACTTTTTCTGTATATTTATCAGCCATTTCTGGTTTTGAGAAGTGTCTGATCATTTAATCTATTTGTTCATTAGGTCATTTGGGGTTTCAGTGTTTAGTTCATTGAGTTAAAAGCCAATGCACTACAGATACCGATCCCCTGAAGATGCATAGTTGGCAAATATTTTGTCCTATTGTAGGATAATAATTTCTTTGCTGCACATAATCTTTACAATTTCACTAATCCAGTTTTTTAGTTCTTGCCATGATTTCAGTTCCTGAGCCTTTGGAGTGCTTTTCAGCAGGAAAAAGCCTGTGACTCCACCTTTGTTTATTTTCCTTTGGCAGTTTCACACTGTTAACTTTTATATTAAAGACTTTGATCCATTTTGAACTGTTGTTTTATGTGGGCAGTAGGCATCTACATTCGTCCTTATACTCATCTCTAATAAGTTTTCCTAGCATCTTGTGTTGAAGAGTGTCTCTTCTACAAAGCTATCTTTTATTTATTTTTGGCACATTTATCACAAATCAGTTGGATGTTTATAGATCTGTGAACTTATTTCTGTGTTTTCTAGTCTATTCCATTGATGTACCTGAAGGTTTTTGTGCAAGTACAATACTGTGTTTGATATTATGTTCTGTAATATAATTTGAAATCAAATATTGCAGTACCTCCAGCATTGTTCTTGTTCAAAATTGCTTTGGCTATTTGTTTTTTTTTTGTGTGTGTGTGTATGTGTACATTGTGTGCTTTTATAAGATATTTAAAATGGGAATTTTGATGGAGATTGCACTGAACCTGAGATCATGTTAGTAGGGCCATTGTCACAACATTAATTCTGTCAAGCCATGAACATAGGAAGTCTTTCTGTCTTCTACTGTCTTCTTCAATTTCTTTTCTGTGTTCTTAAGGTTTCATTGTAGAGGTTTTTTTGTTGTTTTTTTGTTTTATTTTGTTTTTTATTACCTTAATTTCAGGTGTTCTAGTCCCCTGCCCTCAGGCTATATGAATGAGAATGGTTCTCTGATTTCTTTCTTAAAGTGTCTATCATTGTCTACAAACCCCACTAATTTTTGTGTATTTGTTTTGTGTCATTGTTACTTTGCTGAAACTGTTTGTCAGAACCAACAGTTTCCTGCTAAGTGCTTTGGGGTCTTTTAAACAGAAGGTCATATTATTTGTGAATAGGGATAATTTTACATGTTCATTTCTTAGGTATATCCACTCTCTTTCTTTCTCTTGCTTTATTGTTGAGGCTAAAACTTGAAGCATCACATTGAACAAGAGTGGTAAGAATCTGTACCTTTTTCTCATTCCTAGTTTCTTTGAGGGTGTTTACTATAAAGGGATGTTGTTTCTGTCACTTTTTTTCTTTTCTGTAGCTCCTTAGATGATTGTGATTTTTAGTCCTTTTGTGATTTGAGTTTGTTTATGTGCTATAGCACACTCATTGATTGGTATATGTTGAACTATCCTTTCATCCCTAAAAATGAAGTCAACTTGGTCATGGTGCATAATTTTCCAAAAACATTTTTGAATTTTGTTTGCAAATATTTTATTGAAAAATTTTCTGTGTCTACTCTCACTAAAAAAAGAAAGGTGTTCTGCATGTGTCCTGTTTTTGTTGTTGTTTTCAAGTTAAGACAAGTCAGGGTCATCCGGGAAGAGGGAACTTTAGTTGAAGATATGACTACGTTAGATTGACCAATAGACAAACCTTTGTGGACATTTACTTGATTAATGATTGATGTCTTACTGTGGCTGGTATAACTTCTGGACATTTAGTTCTGGGTGATGTGTGAAAGCAGACTGAGCAAGGTATAGAGAAGAAGCCAGGAAGTAGTGTTCCTTCATCGTCTACACTTCAGTTCCTGCCTTGGCTTCCCTCAGTGATAGAGTACAAACTATAGGATGATATAAAGGGTTTCCTCCCCAGGGTTTTTTTCTTTTTTCTTTTTGTTATTGTGTTTGTTGTTTGTTACAGCAATAGAGAGAAAATAAGACAGTTGTTGGGCGCTTATCTAGTTTTGGCATTAGGGGAATACTGACTTTATAAAATAAATTTTCCAGTTTTACTTTTAAAAAATATTTTATGGAATAATTTGGGTATTATTGCTATTAAGTACCTGGTAGAATTGATTAGTGACTTCCCTTGGCCCTAGGCTTATTTAAGTTGACAGACTTCATTTCTGGTTCAAATTTATTGTTCATTAGCCTATTTAAACTGTCTGTATACTCCTGTTTTAGTAAGAGTAAGTCTTGTGTTTTGAAAAATTTATCCATTTCTTCTAGATTTCCTAGTTTATTGGAACATGGGTCTTTATTCCCAAATACTTACCTTACTTTCATTAGCATTAGTGGTGATGTAGGGTTTTTTTTTTTTTGCCTGGGGTGTGTGGGTGTTGAGATAGGGTTTCTCTGTGTAGCCCTAGGTATACTGGAACTTGTTTTTTAGACCACACAGGTCTCAAACTCACAGAGATCTGCCTGCTTCTGCCTCTTGAGTGCTGGGATTAAAGGCATGTGCCACCTTGCCCAGCAGTGATATAGTTTTAATCTTTAATTTTATTAATTTGTGTCTTTCTACTTTGTTTTTTTATCTTCTCAAAGAACCAACTTTTGTTCTTTAATTGTTATTTTGAATTTCTAATGTAGTATATATTTCATTAATTTTTATTCTGATATCCTTTACTTATTTCTGTCTACTAGTTCCAAGTTTTTTCATACTTCTAAGATCTTGAAGTTCACCATTAGGTTTTTTTTGTGTGAACTGTCTCTGGTTTTTAGATACAGGCCTTCCAAGCTATGATGTTCCTCATTAGACTCCCAAAGGTCATTGTGGACTATGTTGCTGTTTTTATTTAATTCTAGAAGTCATTTTATTTTTCCCACGGTTTCTTCAGTGAACCACTAATAACTTGAGTGTATTACTTAATTTTCAGTGATTGTGTAGTTTCTGTGGTTTCTGTTGTCATTAACTTCTAGGTTCATTAAATTATGATAGTATAAAATATTGCTTCTCGATCTTTTGGCTAAGATCAAGTGTAGTATCTGTTCTTATCAGTTTAATATCTGATACGTCCTCTATCCGAGGACAATATATTAAATGGATTTTTGGAAATAGGAGTTGGAATAGGAGCTTGCTCTGTCCACTCCTTGCATTGACCTGGTATTGCAGTACTTTCAGGAATGGTACACCTCCTCAGGGGAATACATACATACATACATATATATATATATACATACATATGGTATTATCTATAGTGTTTTATATTTCCTTAGATATGAGTTGTGACCCAGATTGTAGCATATTTTAGAGACCTCCACAGACTGAGAATAATGTATAGTATTGTGCAGCCATTGAGTAGAATATTTTGTTAAAATTTGTTAAATTTGTTTTTTTCATGAAATAGTTTAAGCCTAGCATTTCTTTGTTATTTTTTTTTTGACTGGGTACTCTGTCAATTGATAGGAGTAGAATATTTAATTGGCCCACTGTTTGTTATTGAATATAGACCTATAGACCCATTTATCTCCAATAGTATTAAGTTTATGAAACTAGATGTATACATAGTTGGTGAATATATATTTATAAATGTTATATTTTCTTGATGAATCGCTTCCTTTATTATTTTTCAGTAACCCTCTTTCCCCTTTGACTAATTTTAGATTGAAGTCTGTCAGATATAAAAATGGTTATTGATTCTTTTTTCCTGCTTCAAATTGGTTGGTATATATTATTCCATTCTTTGACTGTTTGACTTTTAGTCTGTTTCTCTTCCAGTGAGATATAGCTTGCTATCAACAAATATCAGAATCTTGTATTTTAATCCAATCAGCTAGTCTACCTCTTAAATATGTTATTTTTTGAAAATAAAATGTACCTATATAATTTCCCCCACCTACTTCCTTCCTTTTCCTTCTCTCCTAGCTGCTATTTTTTTTTTTTTGAGTCAACTTGACTCAAGCTAGAGTCATGGGAGG
>LOEQ01003971.1:9982-47321 GCA_001685075.1 Bramus lutescens
TTCTGGCCTGTAGGCATACACGCAGACAGAATATTGTATACATAATAAATAAATTTTAAAAAAAGAGTTGGGAACAAGTCTAAGTTATAGACCAAGCTTTCATAATTAATAAGAAGTTTTCATGTCTTTATTTGGGAGCTGACTGATGGAACAGAGAAAGACTACACTCAGGCCTGAAGAGGATGCTCAAGGCAGAGAAGGTATCTGCCCATAAAAAGGAAAGAAAATAAAGAGTAGTGTCAAGTAAATGTGAGCTGAGAGCCTTGGAGCCGGGGCTGTGCCTGGAATAGTCCTGTCCCAAGCACAGAAGCAAACTACCTCCCTTTTAGGCAGTTTACAGCACAGGTTCTAGGAAAGCTTACACTCCAAACAAGCAAGAGAGATGAGAAAAGGCTACTAGGTGCCAGGTTTCAAACTCATGGGAGATCAGACTGGGGGCAGAAGCAAGCCAGCATCAGTCACTGTGGACAAAAGGAAACGAGACGTCAAAGGTAGGCTGAGATGAGAGAACAGAACTTGGCAGTGTGCTTGCCACTGGCTCAGCTTAAGCCCTGAGAGGGGGAGATAGTTGACCCAGGACAGAACAGGAGGGGGGCTCCCAAGGAAAGAGGCCTGGTGGGAAGGAGGGGAGAAGCTGAGCAGCCGGTTGCACAGGAGGACAGCTAGAGTTGAAGAGAGGAGAGGACCTGCTGGACAAGAAGAACCCAAGACAGCAGAAGCAAAGCAAGGCAGGGGCAGAACGGCAGCAAGATTTCCATGTGTCCGGAGTGAGGCAAGAACCTCCAGCAGAGACCACCGAAGGGTTTTGCTTTCTTTTTGTAAAATTCAACCTTCCAAGGACATAGGGGTTAATCCTAAGTCTTCCCACACTGAGGAAAAGTAACTAACTAGGCAGGATGTACCAGATGCCAAACAGCAAAGCTGAAAACCTGGCTGCCAACAACTAAGCTGATGGTCCCCTCCGGGTTCAGTTACCTGAAAAGAAGGGATGAAGGATTTAGGGCGGCCCAGCATCTGGCAGTACTCGAAGATTTCTGTCCTCTGGATAGCCTCGGTTGTTGCAAACTTCAAAAACTCTTGACTAGAACCAGGGAATAACAATAACAGAGGTAAGATGGGGTGCTGCTCACAAGCAGCTCCAAGAGAGCAAAGAGACTGGGGACCCAAGGGGGATACACTTCCTCCTTGCCCTTTATCCTCTTGGGTTTGGGGAATCAGATGAAATGAGCGCTGTACCGGCTGTTCTAAAAGAACCTGCCCATGGGAATGAGGTCCTGCGCCTTCCTTAGTAGAAGGTGGGACACTGCAATTCTCTCACTTTGACATCCTGAAAGCTAGCCATCAGCCCTGGGGCCTTGCACACCCCAGGAAAGGCAGGTCAGCCCAAGCGCACCAGTGCAGAAGAGAAAGCTGCTGAGTTCAGGAGCACCATGGAAGGCCTGGCAGAAAACGGGGAGGACACCTGAGCCAGAAGGAAATGGCAGGTCTTGCGCAAGAAGGCGATTCGGCCGGTGAGGGCAAAAACAATGGTGACTGTGACTGAGGAGCTACAAGAGTCTCGCCTATAAATACCCCTCAGACTCCCTCCACAGCTTGCCAGCTGTCACTGGGAATATTTCCAGAAGCTAACATATTTCCAGAAACTTCCCCAGGATTCATAGACAATGAAGAGGAGACATATTAACCCAGGTACGACATGAGAAGCTGACTATGCTGTCTGAGCCCAGGCTCTCAAGAGAAGGGTCTATGAAGTGGGCATATCACCACACAGTGGTAGAGGGCTGGGGACACCAGCTACAAGTTTGTCTCCTGCAGCCTGTCTGACCCTTGTGGTGCCCCAGATGCCACCGTAGATGAGGCTTTCAGTCTCTCTGTTCCTTGTTTTCCCTCCTTTATTTACTTTTTTTTCCAATATAAGATAAATCTTTAACAAAGGAAACCTTGCAATGGAACTGAAGTTGCCACATCTCAGAAACATTTTCTTATTTTCTGTTCAGACAGGTCGGTAGCCCTGGCTGGCTGGCTAGCCTAGAACTCACTGTGTAGCCCTGGCTAGTACTGATCTTGCTATAATCCTCCTGTCTATACCTCTTGACTACTGGAATTCCAGGAGCATAATACCATGACTGCTCAGAAATCCTAACTATCAAGAGAAGTGGATAGAAAGATCCAGAACGGTGAGTGCCACCCAGGACAAGCTTATGTATGTCAGCTCACTCCTCCGGGGCTCTGCGGTTCTCTCAGCAGAAAATTCCTGATATATGGCTCCCATACAACAAGTAACCAATGGGACAGGCTCCAAAGAGCTTGTGCTCACACTAATGCATTAAATGCCCAAAGAGTAGGCTCTCAGAACAGGCCCAGGGCTGCCCAAAAGAGACTACTTGTAAATTTCCTCTTTTGATTTTTCTTTCTATACTATCTCTGTTTGTGGAGCTAGGCTGCCACCCAGTGGCCATCAGGGTTCAATACACACCAAAGACACCGGTTCAGGCCCTCTGGTGGTGTGATGTGGCACCCTCTGGTCACCTTGCCTAGACATGAGCAGGAGATAAAGAGGAAGAGCCAGCAATAAGCTGAGATTTACACAAGAAAATGAATAGTGAAGCCATGGAAGCCAGCAAGTGCTAAAATAATCCAGGAAAAAAACATCTTTGCCATGCCCTTCCCCTGCAAAAGTCACATACCTATGGCTACTGCCCAGCAAGGCCAGATGGTCTGTCTTCACCGTGTAGTGGCCAAAGGGCACGTGAGCCGTGAGATAGCAGAAGTGAGCGGCCTCCACAAGCCCTTTCCCAGCTGCAGGAAGAGAACAAGAACCCAGTCAGAAACCACACCCTGTGGGGCCCACCATCTGAGTAGAACAGAGAGAATAAACTCCGGGGTCAGAGTGCAGAAATCTCGCGAGAATAAACCAGGGGCGTTCTTGTTGCGTAAGTCACAGTCATGTCCATCCTGCTCTCTCCCACAGCAGCTTTTTTTGACTGAAGATATTGCATTTCAATTCTCATCAGCCACAATGAGTGCTATCTCACATTCCCCTGATGGGTTTTTCTTTGGGAATTTTCTAAGAGTCGTGGTTCTTCCTGAGGCTGAGATGTGAAAGGAGATTGCCTATATGTAAGAGAAGTGGAACATCAGAAATGGATTTAAAACATCTTCGTGGGGTGTGACTCCTTCCTCTGTTAAAGTCGAACAGCCAAAGGCTTTTCCTGCACTAATAAAAATCACATCAAATACCAAATTGTTCCTGACTTTTTTTAATGTTCTCCACTGCCTTAAAATTGGATTAAGTGGGTGGTGACAATCATCGTGGTCACGTTGAATAGAATTGGAATAATTTAGGAGATCCACCACTTGGGTGTGCCCTTGAGAGTGTCTCCAGGGAGGTTTAACTGAATAGGGAAGGCCTATTGGTAGTGTGAGAGGAGCTATCCTCTAGGCTAGGGTCTAGGGTTGAGTACAAAGAGAGGGAAGGAGGAAGCAAGCTGAGCTCCATCACTGTCTCTGCTTCCTGACAGTGAATACCAGGCCTCTAATCACCACACACTCTGGATGCAATAGACTGTGTTCCCTACGACTGTGAGCCAAGGTAATCCTTCTTTGCTTGAGGTTTTTCCAGCTGTTCTGTCATAGCAGTGAGAAGGTGACTGATACAGCGGGCAAAGTACCAAACACAGAGTCCAATACCCAAGAAACATGGATGCCCTTTTAGTCAGGCAGCTGGGTGACAGCCATCACTTGTCACAACCTTATATATGGCTGCTTCCAATTTAGCAGGTAATTGTTTACAACGTTCCACAAAGAACACCATGATTTCTAAACGTTCTGCCCAGGCCAAATTTTCAAAGTAGTGATCTGGAATATACTACAATCGTCAAGTACTTGTAAGGCCACGTTCACAGACAGATAATATAAATAAAGGCAGAATCACCAAGGTAGTTTAGACATTTCCCATCTGATGGCCTTGCACCACTAAAGGTCATGAGACCATAGGAAGAGACATGCCCCTGTGTTAGCTCTAGGTAAAGGAGTCTCGCCTGGGACTAGAACATGGCGAGGGAGCTAAAGAGCAAGGACAAAACAAAATTCCCAGTGGGGAATCAGGGAAATAGATAAGGAAAAACAAACAACGCTGGCAAAGAGAATTCTGGGAAACAGAATTACACAGTGATGCGTTTTCCCTGGAGTTTCTTAACCAGAAAGACAGAGCCTCCAGAACCCGAGAAGGCCTGAGACTCTGATGTCTGGCACTGGAAGCTGGCCTGGAGATGCCCTAGAGAAGAGGAAATGCTGGTTTCTGCTCACCCAGGGTATCCCCCATGCTGACAATGGCTCGCTGGAACAACTCGGTGTCCCCAGCCTGATTTGACAGGATCACAGCCAAATGGGGCCGCCAGTCTCCCCACTGCTTGTCTCCACAGCACTGAAAAATAATGATTTGCAGAGTCACTTAGCATATCCAGGGATGTAGGAAAAGAAGACTGCTGTCTATGTCTTGGCTTGGAGTTCAGAGAATGTACGTTACACTGTGATGTTATTACTATTAAATAAGGGTTCACTCTGTATGAAGTGGCTGGTGTGTAGCACAGATCAAGTTGGTGGCACACATCAGTAAACCCAGCACTCAGGAGATTGAGAGGCCATCAAGACTTTGAGATCTGCCTGGGCCACAGTATGAGAACCTGTCTCCAAATAAAAATTTAAAAATGGAAAATCACATATACATATGCTCACACAGATACATACACATAGAGAGACACATAAGCATACAAACACAGACTCACAGACACAGAGGCACACACACATATGCAAACACACACAGGCATGCACTCACACAGAGACACACACTCATACACATTCACACATACATACCCATACACACAGAGATACATATACAAAAACACACAGAGACACACACATGCACACTCATACATGCAGACACATATATCACATACACACATAAAGACAGACACAGACAAACACACATATACATATGTGTATATGTACACACACATACATTACATATATATCAGTTATAAGGCTATTTGGTAATAAATAAAATGACATATTAGCTTACTAATTTTCAAGTTTTTCCCTGTCTTCACTTCAAATATCTAGAAACAAACTCTTCCCTACACCCCCCCCAAAAAAATTCTAGTGTTTCCGTGATTAAAGGAAAAATGAAGGCTGACTCCTTGTCTCATGAGTCAGCCATGCGAAGCTGACACAGAAGTCTTGGACTCCGAGTTGCTCACTGTCTTACAAGTGGCTGGTACTGCCCGTTCTTAGAAGGCCCTTCCATACACGGCAACTTTCACAGGGCTGTTGTGAAATTTACTTCTTATTGCTGCTGAAGGAATGAGGAAAGCAAGCAAGCTTTCAATAGCCATTCAATTCCTCTCCACCCATTCTCTGGTGACCATGTAGTGGCCACAGACTCCATCAGAGAGCAAGAGAAAGCCAGGAGACACGTGGAACTGTTATGTCTTTGGTCCATTTGGAGTTAGTTTTTGTATAAGGTAATAGACACTGGTCTAACCTTGCTCTTCTGCATATGGACAACCAGTTTTCCCAGAACCATTTGTTGAAGATGCTTTCTTTCCTCCAGCTTATATTTTTGGCATTTGTGTCAAATATTGACTATGGTTATAGGTACTCATGTTTGTGTCCTTGATTTCATTCCATTGATCTACATGTCTGTTTTGGGGGCCACTGTTATTTTCTTTTTATTGCTGTGGCTCTGTAATATATCTTAAGATCTAGAGCGGCAATCCCTCCAACACTGTTCCTTTTGCTTACATTGTTTTGGCCATCCAGGGTTTTCTATGGTTCCGTATGAATCTACTTTCTATTTTTACAAAGAATGAGGTGGAGATTTTGATGGGTATTGAATACATAAAAGTTTTGGTATATTAGTCATTTTCACCATATTAATTCTATTAATATTAATATTAATCCATGAACATAGAATGTATTCTCATTTTTAAACCTCTTTCTTCAGAGGTTTAAAGTTTTGTTATAGAGGTTCTTCACCTCCTTTATCAGATTTATCCCTAGATATTTTATTTTCTTTGAGGCTGTCAGGAATGGAAGTGTGTCAATGATCTCTTTCCCTATATGCTTCCTGGTGGTGTAGAGAAAAGCTATTGATCCATGCAAGTTGATCCTATATCCTGCCACATGCTGAACTTGCAATTTCTAGAAGCTTTCTGCTAGAATTGTTGGGATCTCTTGTGTATAATATCATGTCATCTGCAAATATGGATAGGTTTTCTCCATACAGAATGGCATTGGCTGTGGGTTTCTCGCATGTATCTTTTATTGTGCTGAGAAATGTTCTCTCTAGTCCTACTCTTGAACTTTTATCATGAAGGCATGATGGAGTTTGCCAAAAGCTTTTTCTGCATCTATTGAGATTTTTGTCTTTAAACTAATTTGTGTAGTTTATTACACTGATTGACTTGCATACATTGAACCTCACCCTAGGCCACCCTCCTCGGAGAAGAATTTCATGGAAGAAAGAATCAATGAAGAATCAACATAATGTGATAAATTCTACACAGTCACTGGATGCAGCCCAAGTCCTGACTCATATAGTGTGAGCTTGAGCAAGTCTTTAATTTCACTGAACCTTTGTCTTCCTCGTCTCTAGAATGGAGAACATCATTTCTACCTAATAGGACTCTTGGTGGCAATAAAATAAGATAGTTATATAAAGCCCATGACACAGTGTTTCATGCTTAGTGAATGTGTACACTTAAACACACACACACACACACACACAAATGCAGTAGAGGAAAGAGGTAATATACAAACCAGTCTAAACCAATCCTGTTACAAAGACGGAGAAGAGAATTGACAATAATTGCTAACACTTAGAGTGCAGAACTATTTGTAGTTATTTGGTGTTTATAATCATAACGGAATAAATGATGTTTCACCCAGCTCCATGTGACACTTGTTCCCTACCTATTTCAACAGCACAGCATAAATGTATATCATGTATATCATAACGGTGATCATGAGAAGTCATAGTAATATTAGTTTTAATTTACAACAATGGCTTAGACCATGAGCCACACCCTGGGCACAACAATTGCATAGCTCAGGGACATTGCTACTCTCAGTTAAACATATAAGCCAGGCCTCTTCGTGCTGGATCTGTAAGAACGTAACAGAAAAAGAAAGAAAGAAAAACTTTCTCCCAAAAGAAAATAATCTTGGAAACCATCCTCCTCCCTTGTTTGGAGCAAGGAGCAGGGAGTAGTATAAAGCTGATTGGGGTGAGGGAGAATTCATTAATTAATTTCCTTAATGGGATAGACATGCAAGCATGGTGGCTGCCAGGTTCAGACATTCTTGTTCCTTTAAAGTCACAATAATTGCTTGGCCATCAAAATCTCCACAAAGAGAAAAACAGTGATATTAAATAGCAGCCAAGTTTGCCTAGCAGTAATGATCAAAGTCAAGCTTACACTGTGATGAAACCCACATCTGTACATCCAGTAGACATGCCTCTCCCGTGACACCACCCATGTAGCAGAAAGGTAGCCTTATATTCGATGTGAGGGGCTAGGAAGTTCTCACATTCTAAGATGGAATACTACAATGGCACATCATTGTGGAGCCTTAGCTCCCTTATCTAAGAGCAGGGAAAAATAGCTAACTCTCCCTCTTCACTGAGGCCCAATAGACCACAGGCTAATTATATCACTTTCCCCATTAGGTGCTTCCTGACACAGTGCAATTTCATTGCAGTGCTGAAGCTTCCATTCAGCTGAATTGTGAAGCTTATCCTATATTCCAAAATAGCCCATTGGTTTAATGGTGGGGGACAGAAGGCATCATTTCTCTTTGCTCTGCTTTTCTTAGAATTATCAACAGCAAGAATGTAAAAAAAAAAGAAAGTCTTTCTTTCTTTCTTTCTTTCTTTCTTTCTTTCTTTCTTTGAGAAAAAAGAGAGAGGGAAAGGTTAAATTCATTTTTATGAAAACCCATTGCTAGCCAAAACTCAAGCTTCAAATATAAGATATGGCTGCCAAAAGTGATGGAGATAGAATGGCAAAGCATTGGGCAGGAACAGAAGTGATGAGCTAATACTTCTATGCAGCGAGAACATTGAGCAGGAACAGAAGTGATGAGCTAATACTTCTACACAGCAAGAACATAAAACAACCATAAAGGAGCCCAGGAAAGAGATGGTACCTAACAGGAAGAGCTCAGGCAAGGAATGGGAAAAATGTTAAAGAAACAAAGGCAAAAAATGTTAGAACAAAAGAGCAAGCGACACTGGGGAAAACAGTGAAGGACAGAGGACAGAGGCAAGAAAGGAGAAGGAAAGACAGGAGTAGGCAAAGGAAGGATGGAGGAGGGAAAGAAAATTTGGTTTTAATTTGAGGAAAAAAGTAAAAGTCCAGTATGGTGGCACATGTTTAGAACCCTAACACTGGGGAGATGGTGACAGGAAGATCAGGAGTTCAAGATTATCCTTAGTCACATACTGAGTTCAAAGTCAGCATGGGTCTCAGAAAGAAGATAAGTATATCTCTATAACTTGATGGGGAAGTTCAGCCAATCACTCTTGGCTAGGGTGTGGCCTCCTGGGACCAGGGAAGATAAACCTGGACACCCAGGTGCGCTTGCTCTCTTCTCTGCGCGCGCTGGACCCCGGTCGTGTGAGTTTTCCGGTTTTTCAATTATTAAACTAAATCTGTTGTATTGAGCTGGTCTGGTTAATTCTAGCTTACTGGTCGACCACGCCCATCAATAACTCACATGTTTACATTCAGTTTATACATATGAAATAGACATGGAATTCCTGGAAACGAAACCAAAATAAATATTGAAAGATATAATCCAAGAAGATATTCCTGAATTTTATGGCATGAATGTTTACATTAAATGACAGATATGCAGTATTGCCGGGGGGGATAAAAATAAAAAACAGACCCAGACAGTCAATGCCAAGATATATGTTGGTAAAGTTATTGGATCAGAAAAGAATACACTTGCTCAAAAAGATCGAATCTGCTATAGTGGAGACAGTCTCAAGCATACCTCCACCTTCTCCTCAGCCACATTTAACTCCAAAAGCCCAAAGTCCAACATGTCCAGTTCTGGAGGATCGCTGCGCAAAACGACAGCTCTTGTGCAATCAGGAACTGTGGCAAAGGTAAGGTCTTTGCAACCAGGCAAACCTGAGCCAGTCATGACCCCATTCCTCACTACCTCCATAACTGACCCATTTTTATACCTTGATACCTCTGTTTCTGTGCCTGCAAAAGCAGGGATAATAACTCCTGTCTCCATGAATGAAATTAGCTGCTATGTATCAGATCATCTATGGGTCAAGCACGCTGTAGATAATTAATAAACTATCATCCATGCCTCATCTTTAAAGGTAGTGCTACATTCCCAAGTAGTCCCCAACAGCCCACTCCCAACCGTTAGGACTCTGGGGTACAGAAGGAAGCCTGTCACAGAGAGTACCGTAGCTGCTTGTGGAATCCTTCCCGACATGAGCTGGAAGAGGGTCTGCAGGGGGTCGTTGAGTGCCAGTGTGCTGGTAAAGCTGTGAGAAGAGAGGAGAGTCAGCGTGGAGTCAAGCCCAGAGGGAGCCCATCACCAGTACGCAGACCTGAATATTCCACTTGACAGGAGCTTCCATTTTGGAACGCCCGCTTCTCTCTGCCCTGCTGTGCCTTGTGGCCTTTTACAGATAATCAACCACATCTTCACCACATCATCACTCCCCCAAGTAGACTTCATTTTTCCAGGATACTTTTTTGGAATTTCGCCCTAATGTCCTGATTCTTAAGTAGGCACTTCTAAATGCCTTCTATGGGTGAGCTGACCTCTCACATCTCTAGGTCATCTGGGTAGCCCAGCAGTAAACATGGAAGCTCTTCTTCATGGGCCCCTCCTTCCCAGCCACCCTCAGTTCCTCCTCACCAAACCCATCCCACTAAGCATCATTTTTCCAGCTCATCTCAAGCCTAGATCTATAGAGCTTTGACTCACAAGCACTAAATAGCCATTTTCAATAACCAAAGAGGCGTAGAAGAGGGACCAGAAATGATCCTGCTGATGACAAACTGTGGGATGTGCTTAACAAGGATATAATAAGCTCTACAGCTGATTTGAGATTTAAGCACACTCAGTAAGAGATATTTTTCATAATTCACTGGGCCCCATCAAGAATCAATGGCCCAAGGCAAAACTCTGTAGCAGAGATGTATGCTTCAATGCGGGGATGTGGGATGTTCATTTCCAAAACCCAAAGGGAAAATTGTCCCTCAGATCACCATCTTTTGCTTAATAGCGCCCTTGCCACAGGAGCCCAGCACACTCAGCATTCCAGACAGCAGCGTGCCCACCNGCCTAGGGCCATAATGGAGAGAGGGTGCCATGGCTTGTGCCTGGGAAGATGGAGTAAGGTAATAGAGTCTTGCTGAGACCATCATGAAGAATAAACCACCAGGCAGTGTGGCAGCCAACAGGAACACAGAACTTAAAGTAGAGAGTATTCCCCCTCAGCCAACTCTCTACCCAACAGCATTTACGGCCAAGTCAGGCTAGGTTCAGAGGGTTGTCTTGACAGCCTCATCCAGCCCTAAAAGGTAAACTACACACAGGCCATCTTTATCAGACTCTGACCCAAACCTGTTCCTACAGGAGGCCTCCTCCTCACTCCTGCACCCATGATATGCACAGGAGTGTGGCAGACTCATATGGAAACTCCCCTACAATGTCCACCTAGACACAACCCCTCCTCCACACTGACTCCCCACTGCCACATGTCCCCCCACTCACCGCAGGCTGTGTGCTGTGCTCCTGTCCCTACCTCACGTTGGATTGGTCATTCTCCGGGGTCTATCATGGCACTTGGTTAACTGTCAGCTATGATTCCTTACCAAGTACACCTCTTCTCTCAATATTCCCAGACCAATTAATGCCTATCCTACCATGGCTCATATACATGCCATACCAGCTCCTACCCTATCAGCCCCTCAGAAGCCACAGCCTCAGTGCAAGATCAAGCCTTGGACACTTTCTTAAATCATAATCCCTTTGCCTCCAGGCTCCATCAGCTACACTTAAGTGATCCCCACCCTTCCTTTCCTAATGAAACTGACTAAAGCCGCCCCTCCCACAGAGGACTACAGTGTAGAATATTCAGAATTCTCAGAAATTCTGGCCCCTTGGGAATTTTGCCAAAAATGTTTCATTCCATTTAAATAGGTTTGAAGAATGCTTCTTTACCTAAGTTATAAGAATCTAGGGCCAGTGAAATTGCTTAGTAGGTAAAGCTACTCTCTGCCAAGCTTGATGACCTAAGTTTGGATGCCCTGGATCCACATGATGGAAGAAGAGAATTGACTCCCAGAAATCATTCTCTGGCCTCCACACATAGTCTGTGGCACATGCACGCACACACACATGCAGAGAGACATGCATAATAAATAGATAAATGCTTAAAAATGAAGAATCTTGAGAACTGAGCATGAAGGTAGTATGCTTATAATCCCAAGGTTGGGGACAAGGAGAATGAGCAGGAAGAAGAGAGGGGAACAGAGGGGGAAGAAGAGAGGAGAGGGGAGAGGGTGGGAAGAAAGGAGAGGGGAGAGGAGAGAGGAGGAGGGGAAAGGAAGAGAGGGGAGGAGAGGAGAGAAGAGGAGAGGGGAGGGGTAGGGAGAGGAGAACAGAATCGGGAAATGAAAAATGCTACACCCATCTCAGTAAAGAGAACTTGGGCAGCTGTGTATGGAACTTCTCAATGTTTTTTTTATTTCTCCCCTACACACACACACACACACACACACACACACCCCACCTTTGGAAAGGAGGCTGATCTGCACTTCTGATTTTTGCAAGTGAGACTCACCCACTCATGACCCAGTTGTAGGTCCTTGGGTCCATCTTACTGGCTAGGAACAGAGCGTGGCCCCACAAGCGGTTCTTCATAGCCCATTCCAAGGCCTCCTGAAAAGCAAAGAATGGCAAACAATAGTACCTTGCTCATCTCCGTCCAATAAAAACAACAAATTTCCATGCATAGGCAGTTTTGTACTCCAAGCAATAGAAAATCCCAGGGAAATTTAGAAAATGAAGAAGGGAGAACAGGGGTGTGGGTTTCACTCAGCATGGTGCTTCTCTCTCTCCTCCAGCCATCATCCATTAGGACATGGCACTAGCTCCTCTTCAAACATGGTCCCAGGCAGTCTTATCTCTTTAGTATCAGCTACAAAATACTTCTAAAACCCTAACTGCCAAAACAGAGGGAAAGAGTTCACTCCAAAGACCGAGTCTCAAAATATGAGTAACAAAAATGTATTGCTGTGGCCATATTAAAGAACAGTGTCCTTTTTAAACGCTGTGGCAGAGGGGACATCTTCCTTCCTAGGCACAAAGCTGGACATTCCCCACCTCATTGCCTCCTGAGTGTGACTGAGCATGAGCCATGGCATGAGAATAACAGTGCCACTTCTAGGCTGGGCCCATAAAGTCATCCACACTCATCCCTAGTATGCCTCACCCCAACAGGTTGCTGCAAGGAAAAGGACTCCTGGAGAACCTTAGAAATTCTAAGCTGACAATGGTGAGGACCGCCGCATCCTAAGTCTAACATTGTGGAGGAAGGTTAACCAACTGGCTACTGTGCCTAAGCTCATGGGAGCTAGCCCATAAGCCTAATGCAGAGACTGCTAACTCTCAGATGCTGTCTCAGGATGCATTGGTAGCACCATCGAGTAAGATGGGATAAAGCTGCAAACTTTAAAACACACATACATATGTGCCTTTTTGATTCAGCTTATAGTTGAGGTTTTGAGCTGGTATTAATAACTTCCTTGGTGGGAAAAAATGCATGATTTCTGGCAGGAGGTCACTAAAGAGGTAATACTACTTTCATGTAACAAGTATCTTTATTATCTCAGCATATCTCCATGTAATCTTATTGAATAGAGAGGGCAAATTTAATTATCACAATTAAGGAATTCAGCCTCAGGTCCAGAACAAGTGAAAAAAATGGCATTAGGACAACATTTTTTTTAGCATACTTTAACTATTTCATAATTCTTTTTAATTTGATTTTTTAAAAAGTGACCAATGGGTTGGTTGAGAATTATTAGTTCACTCAAAATTCTGCCTACTCCAAAAATAAAATTTATGAATAAGTAAAGAATGTGAGAACTCATATAAAGGCTGTCAAGAATATTAAATTCCAGAAATGATACCTGAGTCAAATATGAATGAAGGTATCTTGATACCCACTCCTCATTCATCATCCTGTAGATACCCCCACTGCTCTGTCTATCACTCAGTGTGGTGAGGTACCCAGAAGCCCATGTTCAGGCTCACGCTACACAGATCCAAGTCCCACGTCTAAATCTAACTGCCCAACCTGTAAATCAGCAAAACAAACCCAGACCCTACCACACAGGTTTCTATGGAGATAAATCAGATCACACATAAAAGATATTGAGTTAGTGCCTGATGGTAAAAAATATTTTTTTAATCTCTGCTTTGTTATTGTTGTTATTATAGATATTGTTCATCTTTCTTGAAGGAAAAGTTCAGGACTGATTTATCTCTGTATGCCTCACTGGGCAAGAAATAGTACTGCAGATAGGTTTTCTGTTTTGCTTTGTTTTAATAGAATAAATGGATCACTGAGAAAAGCACAATTCCTTGCTAGATAATGGATGTATAGAAAATGGTTGTAATTTGATACTATTGTTTTTATAAGTTATTTTGTTACGTGCTCCCATAAAAGAAAACATCATGTTTGAAAACTCAATAGATAAAATATTAAAATTTCAAAGTAGGGCTGGAGATATGGCACAGCCATTAAGAGCACTTGATGCTCTTGCAGAGGACCCAAGTAGAAATCCCAGCACTCATGTAGTGGCACACAGCCACCTGTAACTCCAGTTTCAGGGAACTGACACCCTCTTCTGGCCTTCCTAGGCATCAGGCATGCCCATGGTGCACAGATGTACATGCAGGCACTCATATATACAATAAAAATAAATAAATCTTTTAAAATGCCAAAGTCACAAAACTAACTCAACTTTGTTTTTATAAATTAATTTGAAAATGGGGGGAAACTAACTAAATATGACACACATCCAAAAGAAAGATTTGCGGTTTAGAACAGAACATCTTAAAGATCTAAAGAGCACAGGCAATTCAGCACACACTGATAAAGCCTCTACAGAAAAAGATGGGAAGCCTATGACAAGAATCATCACAAGGGAAAAGCTAATTTCATGCATAATAACAGAAGTGTAAAGATATACACTGAATTGTATTTTTTTCACCTCTAGGACAGGCACAGACCGCAAGTATACCAGCTTTGATGAGGATGCAAAGCAATGGTTTCGCCCTTTGTTCACGGAGCTAAAGATACATCCTAAGAGGCAATTTTGCAATAGCTATCAAAATTATAAACCACGTACCCTTTGACCCAACACCTCTGCTGCTAGAAATTCATCTTACATATGTTCTCTCATAGTGAACAAAAATGACAGTGATGTCCTAGCTTGGGTATGAAGTATACCACAAAAGGCCCATGGGCTGAAGGCTTGGTCTCCAGTTATTGGGAGGTAATTGGATCATGAGCACTCTAATTTCAGATTCACTTCATGACTTATATAAAACATGACCACAACTTCAAAATTAAATAAATGACCCTCCCCACCCATTATATGAAAGCATTCAGAGTTGACAGGAATGCCTGAGGTCCAGTGGCAGGGATATCATTCATAAGTAATCTCCTCATAAACTAAGTTGCTATGTTTAAATTATGTGTATGGGAGGGGATATTCACACAAGTTCAGGTGCCCACTTAGGATAGAGGTGTTGGATTCCCATGGAACTGGAGTTATAAATTATTGTGAGCTTCTGAACATGGGATCTGGGAACTGAATTCGGGTCCTTTAGAAGACCAGTAAACATGAACCATCTCTCCAACCCTAGAATGTTTGTTTGTTTGTTTGTTTGTTTGTTTGTTAAGTACTTGTCAAGAACATACAAGGCACTGAGTTGAATTCTAAATGCTACAAAAATACTAAAATTGTGCTATTTAAACATATTTAATGTTGTTAGGGTACTTTACCATGTAATATTAAATGTAAAAAGAAATAAACAACTACGTATTTCTTTGGGGTTGTTTATCTGTTTTGAGACAGGATCTCCCTTTATACTTTAGGCTGGCCTCCTCCTCACAGTCTTGCCTACCTCAGCCAGATGAGTGCACTACCATGCCTGGCTCGTCTATGTGACTTAAATTGATTTTCAATGGGCAAACACTAGGAGTAAATATATGGAATGTGAACAGATGCTGCCTTCTAACAGTAGGACAGCATGAACACTGCTGGTGGGAACGGCAAACACCTATGTATTTTTATTTTTCTCACCATAACTTTCTGAATGTCTCGCGTGCTGTAAAAGAAGTACGTTCTAGTCATATCATTGGAGGAGGGGGAGATGGGGCAAGGGGTGGGGGTCGCTCGTCTGAAGGAAGTCTGAGAGAAAGGTGTTCTCACCTTCTTCCTTCCATAGTAGAGCAGCTTGGTGAACTTCTCCATCATCTGTGCTGGCGTCTCCATGATGGGGGGAATCTCCCCCGTGAGTAGGTTGCGAGTCCCAGAGCTCAGCACCGGCAAGTCCTCATCTATCAGATTGATGAGGTTGGCCACTGGGGGCTGCCTCTTGTACTTCTCCAGCTTCTTGCAGTCCTGCATCAGCAACTCAGCAATGTCAGACCCCACCATGGACTGCAAGGTAAAGAGAGTCATCCTGTGGGGTGATCCTATTGGTCCCCAGGCTGCCCCTCCCCTGGGCAGAAGAAGGAAGGCAGCAGGGCCTCTGCCTTTTTCCTGAGGCAGTCATGCAAATATACCATAGACCTTTCTTGAATGACTAAATTTCAAACATCAGCTTCACTACTGCTTTCTGTTACTCTCTGCCTGTAGGCAGCCGCAAACTTCATTGGAACCACTCACAGGTTTATTATATGGTTGGTGCAATAATCCAGGGTCTGTATAACAAACCTCAGTCAGTGGGAAGATGTTCTCCAGAAAAGGTCAGCACTGGCACACTGGCAGGGGCATCCCAGCAGAGCTCCCCCTCTGGGCAGCGGTGCTGCTTAGAGACTGCCTTTTATAATTGTGACATACACCAACTCCCATGAAGACAGAAACTTCAGCCTGGTTTTCCTCTGCCCCCAATATCAACCAAAGCAGTGACTCACCCCATTCTGTCGACAAAGGAGAACCAGCAGGTGCCAAAGTAGAGCTGAGTCCCTGCTGCCTGGTGTCTCAGATTTGAGACACTGAGCTGCTTTCTTCTGGCAAAATGTCATGATATCCACCTTGTGTACGTCCTCCCTGTGAGGCAATCCAGGAAGCAAGGCCTAAGCAGACTGACTGTCCCTGTTCAGGGGTTCAGGCTCCCTGTACAAAGAGCTAGTTTGTGTGGAGGAAGCCTGACAGCCCAGGACTAGAAGTCTGGGACCACAACATTGTTTTGTTTCCCTACAGAACAGGATGGAGTTTCAGAGATTCTCTTTGTGAATCTTTCTATCTTTCAGATGAGGATAATGAAACCCAGAGACCTTAAGTGACTTCTCAGAATGGCAGGTAAGGACTCTGTTTAAAGTCATACAAGACTGGGATCATGTCTGCCCTACCCCCTCTCAACTAATACAAACATCTCACCCCCTCTGAACCTGTGTCTTCCCTTCCTTAAGATAGGACTAATAAAAGAAACCACCTTAATACAAAAAGGAATAAGCAAACTGTGCGACATCATTACATAAATGCTAATTAAGTGGACAGTATGACATGCTCAAGAACATTCAACAAGTCAGTGCCAAATGGGGCCAATGCCATACTATTTAATACACAACTTGGTTCTCTGCATACCTATAAGTAAGACATGTTTGCCACCTCAGGAATGATCCTTGAGGTTGTCCTCTGGCCTCATTTGTGCACACATAAATCTACACACACACACACACAACGCTCATTTTGACTTGAAGGAGCCTTCAGTTGTAATATGGGACTTTCTTAGAACCAAGCTTCTAAATAGGGTTATGTGTATATAGTAGTGGTGCCATTCAGTGGGCTTCCATATGACTAGAATCCCACAGCCACCACCTTTGGAGTAGATAGGGTAAGTGCTATATACTTTCTCAAGGGAAAAAACTTAGAGAGAACTGGTGAACCACCAGTCTGTAGGATACCTGGGATGCTGGCCCTCTGACGCCCATCCAGGACTCACAACTAAAGGCCACTGGTTATCAGAAAAGTGGCTGGAAATGCTAAAGCAGTTCCAGTTCATTCCTGCAGAGGGCAGACGTTCACAATGTCAGGGAACTGGAAAGCTAGGTTGCAGCTCAAAAAAGCAGTTTCAAGAATGTTTTCCCAGGCTATGCGATTTCCCCACTAATACCTGTGAATTATACAGGACACCAAAGCTTCATGCCAAGTAACCTCTACGAAATGTTTTTAGATGCCCAACTTATTGAGCCATCTTTTCTTTCTGCCCTTCAAATATGAAGCAGCTTGTTAAAATTACTTGAGCCACCTCTTGTTCTCTTTACTGTCACAGAAATCTATTCCAAATAAGATAGATAGTTTCTTCCGTGGAAACCAAGACCCAGGCAAGAAGATGCCCCAGCTTTCAAAGCCTTTACTTAAGAACTGGGGTATATAGCTTAGTGGGTAAGAGCTGCTGCTGTGAAAGCAAGAGGACATGAGTTCAAATCCCAAGCACCCACATAAAAGCCAGCTATGGATACATGTGCCTGTAACACCAGAGTTTGGGGAACAGAGATAGGTATTTCCTGGGAGCTCACTGGCCAGACAGCCTAGCCAAAATGGCAAGCTTCAGGTTTGGTGAGTTACCCTGTCTCAAAAACTAAGAGAAAGAAGATGAAGAGCAAAAGAGGAAAATAATAAATGCCTTTCTCTGACTTCTGCATGCACTTTCATACATTTGTGTACACACCACACACACACACACACGCACGCACACACACACACACACACCATGCTCTCCCTTAACAGCTCTTGCAGTACTTTACCTGATGAGGGGTCCTGGGAAACCTCTCATCTCCTCTTGATCATCAGAATCATTAAGGATAACCTGGACCAGAAAATAAATTAGGTCCCCAAGACCCTTCCACCCTGTACCCAGCAGTTAAACCCAGTATCAGATCCATGGCTATGGTCCGATGGTGTGGCTTAGCGACTTGTGGAGGCAGTTACCCTGTTGAAAATGAGCCACTAGCATCTCAGGGAAAATATAAGCCTAGCATCACTTCTTTCTAAGAAAATCCCACCCATTCCTGCCACACCAGCCTCCAGGAAAGTAGAGGCCTGAGAAGAGCCACTGGGTTGAGCAGAGTACTTGCACTCCCAAGGCCCAACACCCTGATTACCTCCATGCTGTGTACTTCAACAAGGGCTGTTTGTCCATCAGCAGGAGAGTTGGGGGATACCCAGACTAGCTGGCCTCCTGGCCCAAAACTCACGGACACGTGGGGAACATAAAACTTCATGGGTGCCTTGGGAACGGCTGCTGAGGCATCATCTGTCCAATAGACACATGTGGACATTTGTTAGGTTTACTGTCGCTGCTCTTTAGTTAAGAAAGACATCATGGAAACACTTCTGTTCAAATTCCACCTGGGCCAAGGTGAAACGCTGTGTGGAATACCTGGTTAGAAAAGTCTGATTTAAACCTCTAAGAATATGTCAGATTGCAATGCAAAGATTAGTATTTGGTCCAAATGATAATGCACTCATCTCAGAGTCTCAAGAGTGCTCAGAGGACAAGCAGCCTCTACTGCAGTGTTTCTATACTTGAGGTAAGCCTCCAGACTGGCATTTATACTTTGTGTCCTCAATTCACTTCATTCAGTCCTCTCTGGTCTTCATTTTCCTTACTTGTTGCTTGAAAGAACCCCAGAGTGCCTCCTGGCC
Organism: Bramus lutescens; assembly: GCA_001685075.1. Taxonomy (NCBI): domain Eukaryota; kingdom Metazoa; phylum Chordata; class Mammalia; order Rodentia; family Cricetidae; genus Bramus; species Bramus lutescens. Next base: position 28,978 of record LOEQ01003971.1, read on the forward strand.
CAATGTAATGATGACTAGGAGCCATGTTCCCTTCTAAGAGCCATCTATGATGCAAGTTCCATCACTAGAGAAGATGTGGGAAAGGGATCCAAAGTCAGCTTCTCTGCCTAGGAGACCAGCATAAGCCAATAAGGTGATCAAAGACCCAATAATGGAAGTACAGAAGGGTAACTTTCCTCATGACCCAACCTTTCCTTATCCTTACTGGAATCAAACAGCTCCATGGCCACTTGGTACCCACCAGCCTGAATAGGTCTCCAAGTAGCTGATCCCATGGGTTCATACTCAGGGACATCTGCCATGTACTGACTGAGCTCATAGCTGCTAGAGCTGAGGCCAGACTCCTGATGTTGGAGCAGGTTGGATCTGCTGGTCAGTGATGGCTGGGGGGAAAGAAAAACAAAGAAATTATCCAGGAAGGAGTGCCAGAGAGCTTGTCCTTCCACTTCTCATGTTTCTTCTTTCAAAGAAACAAAACTCAAACTTTCTACTAAACACAGTGAACGAGAACTCATTGGAAGAAGATAGTATTATCCCACTGAGTATGGCCCAGTTGGATCAAGTGACTTAGAATTCAAATTTAGTTTCTGTCACCATGCTGCTAAGACCTTAAACAGGTGACTGGCTTTCCCAGCTCAATACCTTCATCTGCAATATAAATTTAGGATAGCTATCCTATAAATGTTACTTACTAATACACCAGCCATTTGTGTCTGGATAATGTACATTCCCTGCAGACAAGTGTACAAGAAATTTGTGTTCCAGGAGAGATGAATAAAACAGTGTAGTCAAAGGTTCCTTGTACACTGTAAAGTGCTGTTCACACATTGCGGTTTTAACATCAGTCACCCTATCCCCATCCTAGTGAGAACTAGGTACAGAAAAATTATCTATGTACACACAAAAAAAAAAATCACGCAGATCTGATCAGGGAGAAACAAACTAACCAGAGTCTGTCAAAAATTAAGAACTCATCTCTACAATAGTTTTGCTACTTTTCTATAACCTAAAATTATTGTAATAAAATATTTATCTCAATATTATTAAGAGCTCTATTTTATGACCTAGATGGTGCATGTATTAGGATCTTAGAGAAAAGATGTTAAAGAGTCAGGAAAGATTTTGAGGTTGCTTTTCAATCTTAAATTAAAAGGTCCTAACAATCCTTCACTTTCTAAACCTCTGTTACCCCGGGGTGCCAAACACCTAACTTGCAGAGGTGGTTTAGTCTCTTTCCAAGCACTTCACGATGGATTAAGTCCTGCCCACTTGACAAAACAGGACTAGGTCAGATCAGGTCTTTGGACTCCTAAGAGTAAAATGGGAAGGCAGGGGAAAGTGGGGGTGAGTGGGGACTCTGCTGGCGGCTGCAGACCAACAAGGAGGCTTAACACATGGCCACGGGCCTCCAGGCCCTGTCACTTTAGGTTACCTTTTGTTTCCGGGCCTCACTCTCTGGAAAGAGCTCCCCAGGCTGTTGCTGTCCAGATACAGAAGCGAGGCTGTCTTCATACGGATTCTTGCTGGTAAGCCTGCAGCAACAGGACAGAGGTGTTGAGACAGGTCCTGGGCAAGCCAGCAAGGCTGGATGGAATACACTCTGCTGGAGGCTGGCCTGGTGCTAAGTATGGGTGGGTGTCGGGCCAGTTTAGTGCTACTGCAAAAAAGCATTTCCTCTCTTTCCCCACTTCAGTGTATTAGAAAGATGGAATGTTTGGGTTCCACACAGTTATGAGAAGTGACCCAGACTTTACAGAGAGTGGCTGGTTGCTACAGCCTACCCTCCTGGAAAAGCTTAAGTCACAGCCCTTGCATGGGTGAATTCCAAGGCTAAGGGTACCAGGATAAACGCTTCAGTAAAATCTCTTCCCTGCTGCCATATGCAAGGACGATGTTTCATACTTAGGAGCAGAGAGAGGGAACAGAGAAGCACTGCAGCCTCAGAAAGGCCCCAGCCATAACAATTAGTGCAAGACGACATTGTTTCTAAGGCTAATACAGGATTTGGCCTTTAGATTTGGCCACAAGGAATCTTACAGGATGTGGACTAGTGCTGAATGGGCAACAGCTCTCGGAGACAACCATCGCTTTCCCAGGGTTAATGCCAATAGTTGGCCTGGGCCACCTTGGCTTATTATCCTCATGTCCCTGTGGCTGGAACAAAAGCAGACTGTCTTCCAGAGGTCAGGGACCACCATCAGGTGCCCTAAGGTTGTCCTAACAGAATCTAACTAAATCTTGTCATCAGGGCTTGTCCTTTCACTTACTGGACTTGAGTCTCACTATTTGTTCCAAAGGGACCGTTGTGCTTTTCACGATGATACTCGTTGAAATACTTTTGATCTCCAGAATCTTCATTCCAGATGTAAGGGCTGCCTTGCCTTGCCACTGCACCCTCAGAGAAAGCAAAGCAAAGACAGGTCACTTGCTGCTTCTGAAAGTCCTTTTAGAAAGATACTAGGGAGATGGGAAACAGAGGTATTGCATTACAGTAAGTAAAAAACATATCTATCAAACTGAGTCAACTGACAAGTGAGAGCTAATAACGAAAGCCCCCAAGATGCTCCGAACCAGTTTGCATGGCTTTATGTATTTACACACAGTGTAGTACCCTGTTATGTGGGGATAGAGGGTATGGAACTCCCATTGGTGTGCATCTGCTGTCCCCAGGATAAAGTGATTATTGCAGTTATATTATAGCTCAGCATACCAGATGGGCTTAAGAGCTAATTTTACTGTTACTTAATCAGTAAATATAACTTTTGCTACAAGAAGAAATCAGAGAAAAATGTGAAGTATTCACTATCCACAGAACTAGTAACATAAGGGTAGTTTCAGTATTATTAAAGGACAGGGTCTCCAAACATGGCACCAGTGGTTCCTGGCTGTGGCAGACCACCCTTGCATCTCCAGGCCCCAAAGGCACTGGAGATTACTTCATACCTCTTTCTTCTTGAAGCAGCTGTGGATGTCTATGGTAGTAATAATTTCCATAAACATATTCTTCCCTCGGTGTTGGAGTGTGGTACCTCTGATAGGGGTCCTCATAGCCTGACCTGAGATATCACAAAGACAGACAGTCATCCACTAATGGCAGTAAAGGGAGAAACCAAAGAAAACTGATGAACCAGACAACTTCAGAAGACAGAATGAATGCCCAGTTCAGAATCTGTGGATGAACCAGACAACTTCAGAAGACAGAATGACTGCCCAGTTCAGAATCTGTGGATGAACCAGACAACTTCAGAAGACAGAATGACTGCCCAGTCCAGAATCTGCCTGATTCACATTAGGCCAGAAAATCCAGCATCAGAACAGGGGACAGCCTCTGCTTCATAAAAAGGTTGACATGTTTATAATAAAACTCTTTTTACTTTAAAATGTTCTTGTTAAAAGGAGTTTATTCACAATTCTTTTTTATTTTATAGTAATATTTTTACTTGCCAGATATACACATCCAAAATCCTGGAAACCCCAGTCCTGGTACTGAGAAAAGCATCTTCCTAAGGAGATTGTATAAACACAATGTGCCACTGGAATTCCCATGCATATTACAGACAGAAACAAGACTATCCTCAGCATGATTGCTTTTATTGTCTCTGTCCTTGACATACTCAATTTCTCTTGAGAACTCAACAACCCAGAGGGACTGGGGAAAGGAACATTATGCAGTTAGCGTTTCTGTCAATTAATAATAACCACAGGGGCAAAATTCTTTACAATAAATTTTGTACCTTCAAATTTCAACTGTAGGACACATAGACATAATCCCAGCTAGAGGAGGTAGAGGAAAGCATGGTAGATTTCAATATTCTGGGAATGCTATGGGCTTGGGGGAGCAGGCACTCCACTTTCTCTAACACAGAATTACTTCTGTGGTCACTGTCTCCTCACTTACAGCCTGAAAAATCTGCATTTGCCTTCTCTGAAGTGAGTTTTTCTTAAAGTTCTCAAGCATTAAATACTGATCTTTGCATTTCTGTCACCCTCCATGGGTGACCCTGGGGCTCTTGGCTGTTGGTATAGGGCTCAAATCAAAGACAATGTGAAACCTTTCATGGTGTCCTAGGAAAAGCTTTTTTACAGCCCACAAATGCTTGCTGCTTTCAACAGCCCCAAAACAGGGAGGTCCCACTTTACTCTCTTCTATTCTACCTTCTATCCCTCCCTCAACCCCAATTATACCGCAAGGGCAGCTTTATAAACTTCTTCTTGAGATACCGAAGAGAGAAACATTGTTACCAGTCACCAAAAACCAAGTAGGCCAAGACAGATTTTAGCTAAGACAATAGAGAAGAGTGGGTGCCCTCATGTTTGTCAAACTTGACACAAATATAGACCTATCTAGAAGGGGGGCTCTTAATTCAGAAAATGCTTCCATAAGGTTGGTCTTTAGGCAAGACTATAGGACATTTTCTTGACTGATGATTGATATGGGATGGCCCAACCCTCTGGGGGCAGTCACACACACACACACACACACACACGTGGTTCTGGGTTGTATAAGAAAGAAAACTGAGCATTTCAGAGTTAACAGGTAAATAATCATCATTCCTCCAAGGTCTCTGCTTCAGTTTCTGCCCACAGGCTCCTGACTTGAGTTTCTACCCTGACTTCCTTTGGTGACAGACTGTGATGTGAAAGTAAGATGAAATAAACCCTTTTCTCCCCCAGCTGGCTTTTTGCCATGGTGTTTTATCACAGCAATAGAAATCTTAACTAAAGCAGATAGAAAAGAGGAGGAGGAGGAGGANAGAGGGAGGAGGAGGGAGAGGGAGAATGGAGAAGGAGGAGGGAGAGGGAGGAGGGGGAGGGAAGAGGAGGGAGAGGGAGGAAGAGGAGGGGGAGGGAGAGGGAAGAGGAATTGGACAAAGAAAGGAGGAGGAGATAAGAGGCTAGGGAGAGCAGTGCCGGATGGTGAGTGCACTTGGGAGGCTTGAGTGAGGCAGGAGGATCCTAAGTTGGAAGACAACCAGTTCTATGTAACAAACCCCAGGAAATGGGGTCAGGGTAGGGAGGAAGAAGGAAGTGAACAGGAAACAAGAATGATTAATAGTCTATTCATAGGTACACGGGAGAGACAGGTTCACTGTAGTCCTAGAAGTCATACCTTGAGTACAGCTGCATAGGATAAGGTCCTCCCAAGTAATCCACTCCAGACACAGGTTGAGACCATTCCCCAGGCCTGGGTACACAGTGGGCCTCCTGGTGGTCAGCCCTGAGGTCCTGCGCCCTTGGGTCCTGAGTCCTGGGGTCCTGCTGTGGCTTTGAGTTCCTGCGGGCTTCTTGCCATTGATGGTACTTATCTCCACTGTACTGAGGGTGAGGACGGTGTCTATAATGTCCACTCCAAAGCCCACGGTTTGTGTCCATTGATGGTACCATGGGCCTCCCTTGTGGCTGAGATGGCCTCTGGGGAACCCAAGGCTCCATCTATGAGCCTTTGATCTTTTTCTTAGGTTTTGAGGATGTTATGTAGCTATTTTAATTTCCTGCACACAAAAAGACAGATCATCATTCTAGAGAGCTGGGGACATACACAGCTCAGTCAGTAAAATGTCTGCCTTTCAAGCACTAAAGTATAAAGCTGATCCTGAACAGTTACATTAAAAGTCAGACAGACGTGGTAGTGCATACTTGTAATCCCAGTACTGGGCAGGTAGAAACAGCAAGATCCCTGGGGCTCACTGGACAGTCAACTGAGCCTAGCCAATGAACCCTAGGTCCCAAGGAAAAGGTCTTGTCTTGAAAAACAATGCATATGACTCCTGAGGAATAACTTCAGATCAACCTCTAGCCTATACACACATACACACACACACACACACACACACACACACAAACACATACACACACACAGCATTTTAAGCCTTTATCCAAACATGGTAGTTTATTAGATTCAGTTGAAAGAGCAACTATAATTCTCAAAATTGTCTAAAACAAACCATATGAACACCAACATAGAGGAATTTGAAAAAGAATTCTCAGACAGATACATTAAATAAATAAGAGGCTAGACAATTAGTTTGATGCTGACTCAAAAATTCAGAAAGTACATATGGAACGACAGATGTAGGTGGCAAGGAAGGCAGATAACTGCACTTAATGCAGCTACAAATGCTATCAAGGAATTCCAATTAATGTTTCCTCATTTATCCCACCAGCAAATATTTATACAACACTTAAAACGGATTGCTGAGGTATCCGAAATAGAGTGAGCCTTGTGAGGAGCTGGTCGGAGTTCAAATCCTTTCTATATCTCTTATCAGTTGGATAATTTTTTAAGCTTCAATTCCCTTACCCATGGAGATGCTAGATACTACAGGCTAGTGCTACAGGGTTAGTGTCAAAGCTAAACACAATATATGGAAAGTGCCTAGAACTACCTAGTACATGGTAATTGTTCAATCCATCACAGGAAGTATCTTCAGAAACCAAGGCTAGGGTAGTATGAGTGACTGAAGACTTTGTAGGTCTAGGGAGACATGTCACTGGGCTGTTTGCTGCATAAACCCAAGAACATGAACTTCGCATACACATGGAAAGCCAAACCCAGTGCTCCTGTGAGACAGTAAGCTTCAGATTCAGTAAAACACCCTCTTTCAAAAAATAATATGGAATGCAATAGAGGAAGACACTCAATATAGACCTCTGTCTAGTCTACACACATGTGCATACACACACACACACACACACCTGTTTCAAAAAAAATATGGAGTGCAATAGAGGAAGACACTCAATATTGACCTCTGTCTAGTCTACACTCATGTGCACACACACATACATAGACCCACATACACACACATGTGCACACACACACACACCTACTTAAACTGATCCCATGAAAGACTTACCCTTCCTCTGGGAAAACCAACAGACACAAGTTTGGGGCTGCTGATCTGGAAAATGGAGAGCCGGGTCTCCCAGCTCTTTCTGACTGAAGCATTTAGACCTAGAAGTTCCTCTCACATTGGACTAGCTTTCCCACTCATTACTCAGATAAGAACAAGCTTCAGGGACCGGTGCCCTTTCCCAGTTCATCTGCTTGCACAGCAGAGGGGTATGTAACGGGAAAGCACAGCCAGGTCCTGCTCCTGTTCAGAGAGCCTGCTGGGCCACCAGCATACACAGGCAAGGACAGCCCCCATTCCCTTCCCCTTGGGAATGTTGATGGCAGCATGATTCTGATTGAACCTGTTAGTTGCCCTTAGTCTGGAAGTTTCCACATTCAGCTGAAAACTCTTATCAGAGAAAAAGGTCAAAGGGTCATGTGGTGAAATCAAGATGACCCTGTTTGAATACCACGGTGGATCCTGGGTCCAGAGCAATGAGCCAGGAGCTGTGAGAAGAGGCCAGAGAGGGGCCTTCTGCTTCCAGGCCACTCATAACGAAGAACCTCAGGCCTTCCTCTCTTGCTTCCTCAAAAAACACAGTCATAACAAAAACTTTGCCAGCAAATTCCAGGAAGGGCCTAATACCCCTAGTACTATGCAAGGATCCTTTGCTAAAAACCCACAAAACACAATGACACTTGGACACAAGGAAGAAGAACTTGAAAAGTAATCGATTCACTTGCCCCCAGACTTTGCACTAAGCATCCTGGCCCCAACTACAAAGGCACAATCCCGATCTTTTCTTTGCTAGTACATCATTCTGTCACCAAGGGTCACAAACTTCAAAAGTTTAGACCTCGGGTTATAATTAGTGGTAGTTATTTTCAAGCCTCTAAGAGTCTTAAAATGAAGGAATGCTGTCTATAATAACAATCACAGCTTTGTACCCACAGAAGTGACCCCTTGACTCAATAAAGACAATTGCACCTTTTTGACTCTGGCAGCCCAGCAAGCAAACTCCACGGAAAGAAGGGTGTCAGTGCCCCCACACACCTGCTCTGCCGGCTTCCCACCTTCCTTCCCCGTGGCTCCAGGGACCTGCCGGGGGAGTGCCTTCTCCCCTCTTAGAGACTAACAAAGTCCAGATGCCACATCTACCAACACTCACCTGGCCTTCAAACCTACAGCGGATTAGTTACTTCTGCAACTGCCCGGCCTCCATGGAGCTGATTCATTAGGGCAAAGTACAGTGTCGCTACCGCAGGCTGGGACAGTCCTGACTTGGCATATTTGCTCAGGACCTGGTAGGGATTGGTGCTTCTGTTTGCCTGGTCGTGGACTGAGCCAGCTGCACTCCTGTGAGAATACATCCAACTCCCCACAACAAATAGGGAAGAGGGACACTAGAGAAAGGAAGCCCAGAATGGCCTGAGGCAGCCTGGTCTGTGGGGCTGTGAATGTGTGGCTCTGCCAGTTGCTGGCTCTGTCGCTGAGCCTCTCCAAGTCTCAGTTTCTTTTTCTAAAGCTTAGCTGACAAGGCTCACCAAGAGCAGCAGGTGTAGGGCAGGGCATGAGCTACAACCAAGTCCACCCTAAGAGCGAGCTTTTCCAGGGGATAGGAGCTGACTGCTCACACTGAGACAGGCGAGGAGCAAATACCTTGAGGCCCTGGTCTGGGTTTCCCTCACCTGTACTTTTCCCCAGTGAGTTTGTACGGTCAAACTCTGTGTTCCAACTGAAGGGCAGATTTAAGTCCCAGTGCTGAACTGAAGGCACTGAGAAGTTTACAATCACAAGAAAGGAATTTCTCACATTCGAAAATTGTATTTCTTCACGCTGCTAAGGTGAGCATAGAGTACGCCATATCTCCTTTGGAATATACGTTTTAAATTTTAATTCTTGCTATAGATAGGCCTGGTTTTGATTCTTTCAACACACTTGTTTGTTTTGTTATGTTACATATTAAACCAAGCACTCACACATGCTAAGAGCCCTACCAATGAGCTATATCCTCAGCCCTGTTTTTGAGAAGGAAGTATCACTAAGTTGCCCAGGCTAGCCTTGAACTCACTCAGTAAACAAGGTAGACCCTGAAGATACTATTCCCCAACTCACCTTTCTGAGGAACTGTGATTTGAGGCCTTCACCACCAAGACCAAGTCAAAAAGATTCTTATTTGCCAGCATTTGCCATGTACACACATAAAAAGATACTGTCCTTGCTTTCAAGCCACTTAGAACAAATTAGCTTTTCATGTAGTTCTTGTTCCAGGGAAAAACAGCATTATCTGGTCTTGTGGTCAGACAGGTAGTGTTTCTAAGCCATGAGACTTTCTTTCCGCCACCACTCTGAATCCTAGCAACAAGAGAGCATAAAACCCTCAGAGTATAGACAGTGGTTTCTTACCATGCGAGACCATGAGGTCTGGCACGCCAGTGGCCGCATCGTTGCTTTTGATCCCTCTCAGAAAAGGCACTGGAGAAGGACACACACACATTGACAGCAGGAATCAGAACACTGTTAATTATCAAACAGGCTCTATATCACATTCTGCTTTTACATATGGCAATAGCAGTCATAAAACTCTGACACAATTCTTTCAGCTTGTGAAATGACATTAGACTCACCCTACAACAAAACCTACATTCCTGGGGTGCTGGCACTAAAAAGAATCTCAGAAATCATTTAAACAACTTCAATTTAAAAAAAAAGATAAAACTAAAAACGACAGAAGAGTGATTTACCCAAGGTTTTACAAAGTTAAACAGACACCAGTGCGAAGTGTTGGTATGCTGCAGCTAGCTGCCTTACACAGCGTTTCCCAGAGCTGATTATGAAATATTCAAGAGTTATGTGACCTGCATTAAAACAGAGGTAATTCAAAACTCACTATGCTGCGGCCGTTTACACCATAGACATTGGTGAATGCTATTCGAAAAGACGGCGTGTTTGTTTTTCAGTGAACCCATGTACCAACAACATCCTGAGCCTGGACTCTTAGTTCTGAACCCCGTTCCTTCAGTTATAGAGGTGCCATTCCCTTGCGAGCCATAGCTGCACATTTCTAGTTTAAACACCTAGCCCAGTCACTCTAAATGCTCCTTTTGTGGTATCCCAAAGCATCTCTAATTATCTCAAGAGTTATTATGAAACTCTTCAAACACTCACCAACCAAAATTAATTTTAATTAGCTTTAATTATTTTGTATAGACATATGGCATACAACAGTGAAATGGGTCACAGAAGGAAATAGATTGTGGTGGGATCTCACTACTCCAAAGCATGTGGGATTTCTCAATCCCTGATTTCTTCAGCCCCAAATTGTTACAGTTACCAAGTCTTTCTACCTGGCAGCTAAATTCTTCCTGGTTTCCAGACAAAATTTATCCAGCTTGACAATGCTTTAAGAGCTCAGTCTCTAGTAGGAGGTTATTTGAATCAGCCCTAACACTCTAGACTTTGGTTGCAATGCCCCCGCATGAACTCATAGATTCCCTCATGCCCAAACAGCTACTGTCTTTACATTATCCTTGCCCTTGTGTCCTGCCCTTGTACCTGATTCTTGTTCTGTATCCCAGTTATTCACCAAGAGGAGCCTTAGGAACTTGCTATGCTGTGTGAATTTCAGACTTCCTGGCTCCCTTTCCAAATACCAGACTACTGTCTACAGTCTTGGTTCAAAGAAGAGTAGCTCCCCAGTATATAGGCTGAATGTGATTTTCTCAAAATATTTGCAAGTTGAAATCATAAATCCTAGTGTGATAGGGTTAGGAGTGAGGCCTTTGGAGGGACAACAATTGTGTTAGTGGAGCTCTTCTGAATGGGATCAATGCCCTTCTGCAAAGGCCCAAGGGAACTTTCTTCCTCTCTGCTCTCTGTCATGGAAGGATTCAACCAGAAAACAGGAAGCGGCAAACCCAAAATCAGGCCCTCATCAGACAGCAGTTCTACCCACAAATATATCTTGGACTTCCTAGGCTCTAGAAGTGTGAGAGATAAAGCTCTGTCATTTAAGCCATCAAGTCTGGGGAGATCTGATGCAGCAGCTTGAGCTAAGAACTATCCTGGTACGAACTATGTCTGCCAAAAAGACTATCACTATTAACAGTGCTACTGAATCTCTGGCCATCAGATGGAGTTGGCAGATGTGAACACTCAGCTCCAGGTCACGTTTGAGATGAGTCCTCAGTCCTGTGACCTCAGGACTGACTAGAGTCACAAAGAACAGTCCAGCAGAGACCGTTCCCCAGCCTTGGCCTTCTTTTATCACCAAAATTAAAAATTTAGAGAGCAAACTGAGAAGTTCTGTGTCAACACATTAGTGGTATCTATCGACTTCTAGGTAATAGACTTTTATATGATTTTATTTTCCTCTTCTTGCTTGTTCATAGTATCTAACTTTTCTGAGAGTGAGAGAGAGAGAGAGAGATTTATAGAGAGATGATGACAGGTATCATTTAAAATGATAAAATAATTAACATTGCCTTTAATCAATATTACATCCTAATGTGTTGTCATAGTGGTAACTAATTGGATACACAAGCTACTAAGCAGGGCAATCATACCCCGCAAAGCTTCCAAGACTGATTAACAGCAGCAAGTCTGCTATTGTGGGTATGATTTGAACCACTCATTTAAAAGCAAGTATTTGTGGAAGAACGACTATATACCCAACCCTATCATGTGCATTTGAAGCACATAGAAAAACAGCATATGGTCCTTGCTGTAAAGACGCTTTGAATTCAGTGAAGTATCAGATAGTATATGCAAAGATTGTCCTAACACTGATTTTTCTGAGGAAAGGACACACAGAGGAAGGCATGGGCCAAAATGGGGGTGGAGAAGTACATTACTCAAGGCTATTTGAGAAGAAGGAGCAGGTAGAACTATACATGATTATACAAGAAGAAAGAACATATGTGCATAGAAAGCAAGTACCACATGTTTTAGAGAAAGAGAGTCAACATGAATTGGTACTCTGTTACCTAAAAAGGATTCGGGAAGAAGTCAAGGACATTCTCCTGAACTGAAAGGATGCTGCATCTTTTATTTTATATACAGTAATATTGGGAGAGGATTCCATTAGTTTGGAAAGATGATGGAGTCAGTTTGAGACATGCTAGGTGTGAGGGACCTCAGGGACACAGATAGGTATAGTCAATAAGGCATTAGCTGTGATGACCTGGAGACCAAGAAAGAGGTATGACGAGAGTGATGGTTAGCATGACCAAGAACATGTAAAAGCTAGACCCCACAATGAAGCCTGATAAGAATGAAGATAAGAATGAAGTGGCAGACAGGTACTCTAAGAAGTGAGAGAAGACAATGACCCATATGCCCAAGGAGATGATGGCTTCAAAAACAGGAAGACAATCAGCAATTCCAAACTTGGAAGAACATTGAGAAAGGCCACAAAAGAAAACAGATGTTCTCTGGATCACTGGATTTGACTGTTAGGAGGTCTGAGGGTCTTTATGTGAATCATTTCAATGTAGCTATGCTCAAGGTAGTGTGGAATAAGACTTAGGAAGGATGTAATAGCTAAAGGAAAGTAAGGAAAAGGAGACAGCAAGCAAAAGGATCTTTCTTGAGGCTGGGTGGGCCAAAAGAAGCAGAGGCTACAACTGGCACTGAGGTTTGAGGAATCTGTTTAGAGTGGACAAGCCAACATACACGAATATGCTAGTTCATGTGGATGAACGTAGACACTGAAGAGGAACTGAGAGAAGGAATCTCAGAAAACACATGTGGATCCCAGGATAGGGGAGCACATATTTGGACCTGGCTAAGAGGAGAGACACATACCTCTGAGAAAGGGATACAGCAGGTAAAGACCAGTACAGATGAAGATGTGTCTATACAAACAAGGCCCAAGAAGGAAAACTCTCTGGAGTAGATTGGTCAGGTCTACTGGCTGCCTCTAGGGTGAGCATTTAGAAGGGGACTTATTGTGGGGAGCTGCTTATTAGTTTCCCAGCCATCCAGCAGCTCAGACCCAAAATAATCACACAGAAACTATATTATTTAAAAGACTGCTTGGCCCATTAGCTCTAGATTCTTATTGGCTAAACTTATATCTTAATTTAACCCTTTTCTAGTAATCTGTGTATGACCACGCAGCTGGATAAAGTTCCCAGCATCTGCCTCCGGTGGGGTTAAATGGCTTCTCTCCCGATTCCACCTTCCTTCTCCCAGCATTCAGTTTAGTTTTCCCCACCTAGCTCTACCCTATCAGGCTAAGCCACTTTCTTTATTAACCAATGGCATTCACAGCATACAGAGGGGAATCCCACACCACCTCCCCTTTCTTGTTTAAATAAAATAAATAAAAAAGGAAGGTTTTACTTTAACATAATAAAATTACATATAACAAAACAGGTATCAAGCAAGAATTAAAGTAATAATACTTAAATATACTTTATCTTTTATCATAACTAAGGAAAACCATAACTATCTATTCTTCAACTCCATCAAAGACTCCAGAAGGATATAATATTGCCTAAGTAAACAGGAAGTATATTGTAAACAATTTCCAAAACTCTAGAATTGACAGAGACATCTCACTGCCTGGACAGTCACCCAAAGTTCTTCTGTACCACTGGGGCATCCATCTTCAGCCTACTGGTCCATAGTATCCAACAGACTTTTATATGAATCAGGAAATTTCAAAGACAGTTTCACCTATATTGGCAGCTTGTCAGTCACTTTCTTCTATGTCCTGCAGAATGTCTAGCAGACTCTTTCATGAATCAGGAACCCTGAAGGATGATCACCTCATCTTTAGGAAAGTTCAGCAGTCATTTCTCTGTGGGTCCTGCAGTTCACATTGCATACTATCAAGCAGTCCAGGCAAGAGCAGTTTCTTGCCCAAATAGCTAACCAACACCATAAGGAGCCTCTTTGATGCCCATCATCCTCTTGAAGTAATTGGTGCTACAAGAAGCAGATGTGTCTCACTGTCATTGAAGTCCTAAGTTCTTAAAACATTTTAAATGCCATATTCTGAAGGTCTCTGAAAGATTTGAAGAATACCTATCTAACTGAAATATATCTATATATATCTAGGAAACCTAACTAAACATGAGTACAAGCTTGACTATTATAGATGATTATCCATTGATCTATATTTCTTAATTACACATTACATTTTTAAATGAGCTGCACAAACACAATACCTTAATCAAGAGCAGAAATATACATAGAACAAAACTATGTAAACTTGTATCAATAGGCCAAGATCCATACCAATGCAAAATATTCATCTCTACATCATATCCCCCTTTAAATATAAACAATATTTGGTAATTTGAGCATAGTTCTCTCCAAACTGCTTCCTGCTTTTTGTTGGGCAAAGTAATTTTTGGGTTGTTCACATTGACCTTTCAGAAGGTCTTGGTCCATCAAACCATAAGAGTCTGGAATGATACCACAGGTTCTTCATTCTCTGTGGAAACAAAACAAGACCCTCTTTTCCAAAGCAGCATATTCTTAGACCCAAATTTTGAAAACAAGATACCTTTAAAGTATATATGTTGGTTACTTAGCTCCTTTACAGTCAAAAAATTCAAAGAAAACACAATAGTATACATAATCCATACTCTTTCTGTATAGTCCATCTTTACATGGCTTATTTATTTTTACTCTATTACTTTTTAGTATTTATTTTGTTATCTTTACTCTTTTAATCTATGACTGTCTGTACTCTGTCTCTTTAAAGACTTTGTTTTAAACCATTTACTTCTTTTTATAACTCTCTAAACTCATTTTCTCCTTTCTTCAAAGCCTACCTACATTTATTCAACACTGTGACTCATTTAGAGGTCTTTTCCATCTGAATTTGTCTTTATTGCATATTTATAATTATTTTATGACCAGAAGTGCTTCTTAAAAAGCTAAGCCCTTTTTATGAACTTAAGTGGCACCACTGCTAAGAGAAATATGACACTGCTTCCTTGTTCCATCCAGTCCAGCATGGTGGAGCTGTTTGCTGCATCTGAGAGCCATTTTTAGGCATACAGTCAATCTATGTTGTCATTAAGCAAGTTGTAGCACTTTGTTCACAAGCTCCATTTAAATGTTGCATAGCCATACCTCCAGAAAGAGTCAGAGTTTGTGCTGGCAACACGGCCCAGAAAGCCAGCATTTCAAATGGCATGGCTTTTTTTTCTGCTACCACTGAATCAGAAAAACCTCTCTTAAAGGAGCCATGCCTCTGCTTGCTTCTAGAAAACAGAGCCCACTCAATAAAATGCCACTACCAAACCATGTTTAATTCTGTTCTTTTGTATCTAGGATTCCTTCCCAAACTCTTTCAGGTTTTAAGTGGATTTTAGTTGGCTACATTGGGCACCAATTTATTGTGGGGAGCTGCTTGTTCATTTCCCAGCCATCTGGCAGCTCAGACCCAAAATAATCACACAGAAACTATATTATTTAAAACACTGCTTGGTCCATTATTTCTAGCTTCTTATTGGCTAACACTTATATTTTAATTTAACCCATTTTTAGTATCACCATGTGGATGTGGCTTACTGGGTAAAGTTCCCAGCATCTGTCTCTGGTGGGGCTACATGGCTTGTCTCTAACTCTGCCTTCCTTCTCCCAGCATTCAGTTCTTCCTGCATCCAAAAGCTAGAGAAACAGCCCATCATTCAAAAAGGACTCCAGGCTTCCTTGGCAGCCCCAGGCTGGCAGAAGGGCCTTACTGCTCATCCATTCACCCTCCCATTTTATTGGGATTTTCTGAGTCAGTACAAGTGCACTGGTAGATGGATGTTACTGTGACTTCAGAATCTGTGTCAAGTGTCAAGGAGCAGAGAAGACTCATGGAGAAATTAGGAGAAACAAAGGTCTTTAATAGCAGAGTGTACTTCCCACTGCAGATCAATGGCTGTGAAGTCCTCAGAAGATGAACACAACTCAAGCCTGGAATCAGAACATCTGAACGTGAGTCCCTGTTCTACCATCTGCCGGTCATGTAAACCTGTTAGTTATATCTACATCTCCTTTTCTCCATCTGCAGAAACCTAGTTTACAGAACAATGATAAAAACTGACAAATTATTTATATACAATAAACAATCAAAAGGTGCTAATAATTACCACTTCTCTAGATGTGCTAGAAAATGTGCCCACAAAGTATTCTGCACACATCACCAGTAAGAGACCAGAATATCTATTATGGCTGTAAAATCAACAAATCCTCCTTAACAGTTAACGCAGTGCCTACATTGATCCAGGACTTAGAGGAAATAGACAAACAGTGTCACTTGACTACACAGAGGGGAGAAAGTGAATGGATTAAGGTGAGAACGTCAGTATTAGCAAGTTTAAGGAAATATGGTCCAGTGCTTCCTGCACAGGAGGTTGATTGCTACAGGAACAGGGCAGAATGCCACAGGATGAAACATGAACTTTCTTCCATAAGCTATTATAAATAGAAATTTAATTTAGCATCAATACAAACATTCAGGAGGGAAGTTTAAATTTGGATTCATTTTTAAGACAAGCATGAGATGTCAAAAAACATTCTACTCTGGCTATGAGACAGATACATAGACACATACCCTGTACCCCCAGAAGTCATTTCTTGCCACTTGGTGGGGTAGTTTGAGAGACATATTCTTAACAAGAGCAGACATTCAGACACACAGAGCCAATGAGCTGGAAAGAGCCTCTGGAAGAAGTCCATCCCTGCAGGTGAAGCCATGGCTATGCCAGCGAGGCTCAAGCCAAGGCCCCCACTGATGTGCAGTTTTTCATTTACAGACCTAAAGCATTTTGAGCTCTCTACTGTTGGATAAGATTCTGTGTTACATAAGACCTTTGGCACTCAAGCACTGCACTACACCAACTCACTAACCGCTCGTACAGTCCTAAAAGTCTAGCACTGCCTTGATTTTCCTAGGACACATGGTGTTTCTTCTCTAAAGAAAGTAGTTCCTCGGGTCCTCATAGAAGTGCATGCTCAAATTTAAAGCTCAGATGCTCTTCCTGATGGATGGATGACACACAGATGTGTCTCAGGATCCTACCTCAATTGTCTGAAGACTGGGAATACCCACCAAGCAGCTCATCAGACTTATCCTCTCCAGATTACACAACCCCAACCTCATTCATCAAATCTCCATCTTAAGCTTTCTGGGGAGTAAAAGTTCCAAAGAACTGGGAACTCATGGGACTAGAGAGATAGCCCAGTGCCTCAGGCCACTTGCTGCTTTCAGAGGACTAGAATTTAGTTGCCAGCACCCACGCTGAGCAGCTCACAATCACCTCCAACTCCAGGGCATTCCACGTGCTCTTCCAGACTATGGGCACATGCACACATGGGTGCATGCATGCATGTACACACAGAGACAAACACATGTGCTTGGATCCACATAAAATAAATCTTTTTAAAGGTGGGAGTTGAAACTAAGCTTTGGTTTTTTAAACTCAGTTATTTCCCAGCCACATGCATTGAAAGAAAAATCACTCAGTTGCCATAATGTTCCAGATTCTTCATCTTTAAAATGAAATCTTAAAAGTGCTTCTTTAAAGGGCTGTGATGTGAATGAAATGAAATAGCACATGGAAAAGCACCAAAGGAAGTGTCTGTTAAATACAGGGGTGGGTTTGCCTTTCATCCAGGCTCCTCACGTTCTGCATGACAACCTAAGCTACACATGCAGGTGATGGTTGATCAGATGCAGTAATGGAGAGCGCTTTGCACTTGAAATTTTGTATTCCAATGCCTCTGCTGATTAGCTGCAAGACAAACAAATTACTTAACATCTCAGGCAAAGTATCCTCTGTGGTTAAAGGAGTGGGTGATAATAGATACCTTTGTAAGACAATGGTAGAATACGTAAGATAAAGTGCTGTTTGCAGCCTATGCCCAATGTTTGGTTATTATTTTAAGAATAAACAAATACATAGTCTAAGCTGTTGGCCACAGGGCCACATGAGCCCAAGAGTGGTGATCAATGTAGGCCAAGACAGTTGGAGATCGTATTGTGTAGCAATGTTAAAAAGTTAGACACCCCTTGCTAGACATACTTAGAAAAGCATCTATATATTGTAAGTGTTCACAAAGGTTCTTATTAAAAGAGTGTGGCTGCAGTTGACAGATGAGACCTCATGAAGTAATGAAGCTTCTGCACAGAGCTGGAGGCATGGCTGACTGGGTTAAGGTGCATATCATAAAGCATAATCTAAGTTTGATCCCCAGACCCACATGTCAGGAAAGAACTGACCCTCACAAATTGACCTCTGACCTTCACATAACCACTGTGGTGTATACATACATATACAAACTAAAGAAATGTAACTTTCAAAGACTTAAAGCTTCTTTCTGTACAGCAAAAGAAACTGTAAGGAAGTCAAGAGATGGCCTCACAAAGTGGAGAACATCTTTGCCAGCTATGCATCCAATGGTGGACATATAGCCAGAGTAAGAGAAGAATTTTGAAAAAACTAAAGAACAGGGGCTGGAGAGATGGCTCAGAGGTTAAGAGCATTGCCTGCTCTTCCA
>LOEQ01003971.1:48447-60031 GCA_001685075.1 Bramus lutescens
AATGGGAGCTCACCAAGGCCAGCTGGACTGGGACTGATGGAGCATGTGATTAACTTGAGTTCTTAAAGAAGCCAGGAAACTAGAAAAGGGTCAAGGGTTGCCTAAAGTGATGGTGAATAGCAAAACATAGGTAATATGAAAATGAATAGAGGCGATAACAGGAGGTGTTGCTGAAGCAGAGATAGAGGTGGAGGGGAAGAAGGGGAGGGAAGAAGGGGAGAAGAAGAAGGAAGAAGGGGAGGAGAAGAAGGGGAGGGGAAGAAGAGGAGGGGAAGAAGGGGAAGGGAAGAAGGGGAGGGGAAGAAGGAAGAACGGAAGAAGGAAGAAGGGAAGAAGGGGAGGGGAAGAAGGAAGAAGGGAAGAAGGGGAGGAGGGAAGGGAAGGGGAAGAACGGGAGGAAGATTAACCTAATTGAAGAGTATAAAAAAGAGCCATATAGAAATTATTATTTGTAAACTGATTTTAATATATATTTAAAAAAACAGAAAGAAGTTAGTGTGCAAGCTAGATACTGCACCTAATAGTTACAGTTATTCAACAAAATCCCATCCAGATGTACCTCCTTATGAGTTTCCCCAGTACAAGTTCTTGCCATTCCTTTTGGTTTCCCATCAGAACTCATTTGGAAGACCCTATTGCTGAGGACATCATACATTTTGGGAGCAATGTATAAAGATTTGAGCTAGAATGAGTCTATAAGCTTCCTCCATGCTGGCTAGTTTTCATTGTACAGGGAGTTACTATGCAGGATTCAAGGGGATGGGGCAAGAAAAGGAAAGAATGATCTCACCCAGCTAAGAACTTTGGGAACTGCAATACCAATAGGCCAGGCAAGATGAGTTTCCTGGCACAGTGGTGACCAACTGTTATGGAGGTGACTTAACTTGCTTTTGAGGCCCACTCTGAAGAGGGAATCCATGCCTAGTACTGTGAACCTGGTTTAAAAATCCATGACCGGGGTCTTGGACACTGGGTAGAGGGAATTTGCCACTATTGTTTAGCTAAATTGACATGGTGCCTAACTGCTTTCTAAATATTTATGCTTATGCTTATGCTTATAGACAAGTGCTGTTTTCAGCCTTAATCAGAGAAGTTTCTTTTTGCAATGAATGGTGGTGAATACAGAAATGAGGGCTGCACTCGGTGCTGGTTGAGTATGCAGCCCTAAAGAGGACATTTACAGCATCTCCTCTAAGGCTCAGAAAACAATGAAGAGGTGAGGAGAAAAAAAAAGATCCAAAAGACAGGGAGAAGGGCAGAGAAATATTTTCTTCTGGGCATAACATAGCCAATACAATACTGATCTCACAGTATCCACAGCTACCTACCTGCAAAAAACCTGCATAAGACTGGACCTGTCAACAGTCAATCATGGATTTGGGAGGGGCCCTTAAGGCTCTATGCCTCCCTCCTAAACAATTGCCCATTGATGGATTCCGGAGAAAGGGCAATCATTGTCTTTAGTTGTGTACCTAGTAATAATGATCCCATTAGACTCCAGTAGATAATTCCAAATATGTAGTCATACATATAGTCCTGGCTAAATTCAGTGGATAACAAAACAAAACAAAAAAATGAATGTGTGAAAGAAACTTGTAGAGGGGAGGAGAGATTTAGAGATAGGAGGGAGACAGAAGAAAAAGTGGGGCTGGTGGTAACTAGAATTGTGTATGTATTGTACATATATATACATATATATGAAACTGTCAAAGAGCAAATTTAATAAAAGATTTTTTTAGTTTATCATTCAGCACCAATGCAATGACTTATAAGCTGGCACTCAAATCTCATTTTAAAGAAAGAAAAGGAGTGTGTTTTTAAAGTTTAAGTCTTACTCAGTGACATCTTAGGATAAATAACGATCTTTATGGTTTTCCTGAATACAAAATTTTTACTATTACTTTACACAAACACGCACACATAAATAAAGAGTTGGTTTTTTTTCAACTATTCAGAGTATGTTGTTACATTAGCTTTTATCTTTCATTCATTGTGAACTCTTCACTTCATTATTCTTTAATATTGCTTGGTAATCTAATCTGGAGTTACCATTTCTAATATTCTGCCCTTCCCCACTGCGGCTACATATTCCCCAGGCGTGCTTGTCCTTGCCTTCTTGTTTCAATACCTGGTGAAATTAGTGGATTGATTTTAGAAACAATAAAGAAGACCAGAAAGGGTCAGAGACTGTGCCAAGATCACCCAGTGCCTCTGTATTAGTCATCAAATGAAGGGCTCTACAGGAAATCAATCAAAGGACTTAGAGCTCATGCTTTTATCAAAAAAAATAGGCATGGAATATATTTGACACAAAATGCAATTATGTAAAAATCCACTCCATATGAATACAATGATTAAAACCTTCAAAGTCATCAGCCTGTATAAATAGACTGGTTCAGCCTAATGATAGATTGGTGGGTAGGTAGACAGCTATTTAATGATAAAAATAAGAACTCAAAGATTCATTTCTGTGTTTTTCTCCTCATCCAATTTGTCAGCCAACAAAGTTTCACCCCCCCGTTCTGGTGTTCTCCTCTGCCCACTGCTCATGCACAGAAATAGTCGGTGTGTGTGCAGTATGGTTCCATACACGTGTTTCAATGGCACTTGCAGCCCTTGGTCTCTCAGTCTGGAATTAGTGCCTGCAGATAGAACAACTCCCCAGGAGGACTGTTTTGGTGCTGAATTTAGCACATGAGGGCAATTTCTCTAGGAGCCACTTATAATGCCAGGAAACGAAGTTCCAGCTCCAGTTCTGGAGGACATCGAAGGGCATGACAGGATGATGGAGAAGTTTCTTTTCTGAGCATGCATGGCACAGCTGCCAACATTTGCTGTTTTCTGGGGCCAGCCTATAAATGACTACTGCAGAGTCTCTGTGCACTGTGCAAATGCTGCCCTTTCTGACATTGCTTCCATGGGGCAGTTTCTCTACAAGTTGCTACCACTGTTTTCTTTAACACTGAGAACACTTTATATTCCTCATGGCATTAAAGACATCATGTCCTCGTGCTGATCCAGATGTCATTCATCAAGTAAGTGATGCCATTAACTGACTCCAACTGTGGTATAGGCTCACCTATAGAGAATGAAAAAGAGGTTCTTTCATTCAACAAATAGTATTTCTGACAAATATTAATTCATTTGTTAACTGAAATAAAATAATCTTTCTACTATAGAAGCTGATTCTCCCTAGTTCCTATAGTAAAGAAAGCAAGTCCTAAAACTCTATGGAAAAAAGACAGAGTTCATGTTCTTACTTAATAACCAGGGAGTAAGTGTCTATTATGTTCCAAGCTATGTTTTAGAAGTTAAGCCACAAAAGTGAACAAAGTGAACTTATTCCTTGTATTTTTGGAGTTTACTGCTGTCTTAGGATCTCTTTTGCTATGATGAAACACCATGACCAAAAACAAGTTGGGGAGGAGAGGGTTTATTTGGCTTACACTTCCACATAGTCAATCATTGAAGGAAGTCAGGACAGGAACTCAAACACGGCAGGAAACTGGAGGCAGGAACTAATACAGAGGCTATGGAGGAACTCTGCTTACTGCCTTGCTTCCCCTGGCTTGCTCAGCCTGCTTTCTTATAGAACCCAGGATCACCACCCCAGGGATGGCACCACCCACAATGGGCTGGGTCCTCCTCCATTAATCACTAATTTTAAAAATATATTACATCTGGATCTTATGGAGACATTTTCTCAGTTGATATTCTTTGCTTTCAGATGACTCTATCTGACATAAAATGAGCCAGGACAACTGCCTAATGGGGACACAGACAAGTTAATTACAATTGTGTATGCCAGGAGGGACATGAGAGTCCATTGCAAAGGTGTCACACCCAGTCAGAGAAGGTTTCCCCCAGAAAGGAAAAGCAGCCTCAGCTGAGACCTGCAAGATAAGAGTGCATGCTCCTGGTAGGAGGTGAAGGAGAGCAGTGTGCTCTGGGCAGGAGGGTGTACATTGGGAAAAGATTCATGGCAAAGGAAGGCCTAGGGCACACAGCAGTCATGGGCAGGGCTGTGGGTCTTAGGCTTGATGGTTTGAGCCTAAGACACAAAGAGCAGTGTTGACAGCTAAGACTGCAGAGCTGCTTCACCCAGTCCAGGAGAAAGACCTGGGTTCTTTATACTACTTTAAAAAAAAAATGTCTGAGTCAGGTGGTGGTGGCGCATGCCTTTAATCTCTGGAGGCAGAGACAGGTGGATCTCTGTGAGTTCAAGGCCAGCCTGGTCTACAGAGTTTCAGGACAGGCTCCAAAGCTACAGAGAAAACCTGTCTGGGGGGTGTGGAGTCTGTAATTTCCACCTGCTCAACATCCTCTCATTTCTGGTAATAATTCATCAGTTTCCTTTCAAAATCTACCCTGTCCAATTTTAACTTAGGTATCACATATGAGACATACCCTATCTTTTGATCTAAGAATGGGCACAAATTTCAGGCATAAATATAAGAGTTTTATGTCTCCCTCACCACAGGGACTAAGTCAGGGACATGGATCTCTGAATTGCAGCCTGGAGCTGGTGATGGCTGCCACGCAGGACTCATACTGAAGCCACTGCAGAAGGAAGAACGCCTCCCACTGGGTTAACTAGATAGTGCAGTGCCTATAACGTGGGCGGGGCGGGGGGGTCATTTGCTCCACCACCCACTCAGTCAGTCATAATCAGTAACTGTGATGGGCCTTGTGCTGCTATTAGCATCAGGAACACACAATAAAACCTAATTCTGCCCCATAGGTTTTTAACATCAGGTGCTAAGGCAAATAAAGGAATATTGGCAATTTAGAAAAACCCTGCAGTCCCACTGGAGAGAACAGTTCCAGAATTCCAGACCGCAGATGAGGCGACACTTTTAAGTCAATCAGTAATGTGCAGCTTAAATCATCACAGGCCAAACTCAAGGACTGGTGGAAGAGAAGACTGACCTAGGGGTGCGTGTCCGATTCAAGAGACAGTGAGGAGGCAAAATCAGCAGGGGTTTAGTTGGACTTACACAGTCCTGAAACAGGGACTGTGGGTGCTGAAGTCCCTGATCCTGAATTTTACCGGGAGAAGTGTGTTGGGCTATGGTGGTTTCGACTGCCTTTGGGAAGCTTGCTAGAAGGGTCTGAGGCAGTAACTACAAATCAGGAGCTCCCAAGAAGGAGACATGCGTTTGTGGTGGGCGATGTTCATATGTTTATGTGTTGCTTCTTTGCTGGAGATTCTGTGGGCCTTCATTTAGGCAGTACCAACACCCAAGTCATAATTAAAATCATGGCTATGAATGAGCCCATCAAAGATGAACACAGACTTCGAAATAACAGCCTAGGTGAGAAATGGAGATGACAGCAGAAAAATCAGTAAGTGAGCCTTACCACATGGTAACCCAAGGGCCACCTGGGCTACATGAGATCCTGTAGAGGGAGAGACAGGGAGAGGAACGGCTTGAGAGATCAAGTCCTGCACAAATTTGAAACTGTGTCATCTCAGTTCGATAGGCTTAATGGAAGGATCAGGCCAGGGAGAGAGCAGCAGACTATGTGAAAGCTGTGTACTTTCAATGGCTGGTTTGTAGATTCATGGGTTGATATAAAATGGAAGACACTTAGGCAAGTTATTAACTCAAAAAATGGGAAACCAATTTTAAAACAGAGGCTGAAGAAGGAGAGAAATAACGGACTGGGTATTGGATGTGGAGGTCCCTACAGAGGCTGACAGGGATAGGAGGTCCAAGAGAGATTTTTCCAGGTCAAAAAGCACACCTCTAGCTGGATGTGGTGCCAAATTCCTGTAGTTCCAGCACTTGAGAGTCTGTGGCAGGAAGATCAAGGCCAGACTGTGTAGTAAGCCACAGGCAAGCCTGGGCTACTTAAGACCTTGTTTCAAACAACCAAAAGCCAAGAAGAACAGCAATAAATACAATAAATACAAAAGGCCTAACAGTGAGGTATGTATGCAGACCCATGTAGATAATTTTGGGAACTAGGCTAGGCAAGGTTGATAAGGAAATGTGTGTGCAATAATTATGTTAAATCTATTTCATACATCATTTCTACTAAAACATCTTATGAACTTCCCACCATTTCCAGTGACAATCGGTTGATCTATGTGATGAGTTTCGGGAAGCTAAGACACAACACACAATCACTGACAGTAGGTAATTCCTAGTTTAGTTGAAACCACAGCCTGCTTTATTTTTTGAATCAGCTAAATTTCATTCGAGTCATTTTAAGAACTTTCATTTTGTCTCTCTGTCCCTCAAAAGTCATTGGCAGTGAAGGTACTTGTTTCAAGCACTAATCACGAAAATCGATGCTAAGACATCTATGATAAGGTGGTATAGAATCACTACTTTTAGGGCATCTTTCTTGAAAGCAACCTTTGTTCCTAACAATAACACCCTGTAAGTGGGCCCATCTAGGAGAATCTTTCCAGATTGCTCCAGAACATCACAATGTGATGAGGCCTAATTGGTGAGAGGTGAGATGCATTCATAAGGAAAATATCCATCCCCTTGAATGTGGATCAAGTCCAGAGCTGTGTGAGAAACTGTTCAGCAGGTGGGGAACTCACGCTAGGTGAGGAATCAATTACCGAGGAAGTTATCCATCCCAATGCATTCACTTTGCAGCACATAAGCTGCGGCCCAGAGTGCCATATGTTTCGTTGGGACCTGTGCCAGGACCCAATCCAAGCTCTCTTCTCCCAGCCCAGTGTTCGTTCCTCGTCTCATAACATCTGTTTCTCCTACCGAGCTGCAAACTCCACAGAGGCCATCACTTCTTTCACCTTGTTTACTTAGGTATTCCCAGCAGAGAGGTGAGAATTAAAAATACCTGGTGGTCAATAAGTTAACAGCGCTCTAGTTAGATGCCAGGTGCTCCCTTGAGAGGTTGCGCACAAAGCCGATGAGCAGAGCAAAGAGTCTCCACAGAAAGAAAGAAATAAAAAAATCACCAACCTGTAAACACATGGTTTATGAACTCTGCAAACACCAGAAACTCTGGACACGACGTCAGGAGATGTGAACCTTGAGAACGGCAGCCACACAGTCACTGCTTGCTCAAAGGATCTGTGCCAACTCCTTGTTTTTCACAGTGTTGGCAGGCACCACCACGCCCCTAGTCATCTGTATAGCTTGAGAACAGAAGTTTCCACATTGTCTCTAAGTCAGCTGTAGCCAGCTTGAATCCTCCTTAAAATATTTAACAGGCTCTATCCTCTCCCCAAACACTGTAATTGCTGAGCCTCCTTTCATCTTCCTATAATCAAACTTGCCTAAATTTTTAGGAAAGTTGAAATTACATGCACGTTAGCCATGCATTCCATCCAGCAAGCGAAGGCCCCTGCCAGGGTACATGGTCACTGTACAGAGTGAAGGTCAAAAGCAGCACTAGCCACCACTGAACTTGAGGGGTTTTTGCCAGCAGGATCCTATTCAGTTCTTCGTTTTGCTGAAACCATGTGCTGGCCGGAACGCCTTTCTTCTCTGGTTAAGAACTAAATGCTTTTCAAATGAATCTGTTAGAAGGGTCTCGAGTGGGAATTATAGTCCCTCTTAGTTTTCTCCAGTGTGGGTTTGGTTTGGGAGAGGTTGTTAGTGGTGAGAATAAGTACTTACATCTTTGCTCCTAAATCAGGAGCTGCGGCTGCTTCTGCTACATCCCATCATGACAGCCTGCTATGACTCACAGCTGGCAGAAACTGCAAACGGCCCTGCCACGTCGGCCACCCAGAACCTTTTTGCTTCAGCAATAGTTTCCCCACGGAATGATTTAGTAGTAACTCCTGAGGCTGGGAACATGATCTGATCGCCCTATTGAGAAGGTTCCACTAAAAAGGGCACTACTTGAAAGTATAGATAGTAACCATACAGCTTTCTGTATGTCTGATGAAAATTCCAGAAGAGACTAAGCATTATACTGGCTTTTTTGGCAATCATGACAGTAACTTAATAAGTGCCCCTCTCACAACTGTATCAGGATTAATGGTAGTTTGTTTTTTTTTTAAAGAAATTTGTGAGTTTAGGATAGGGAAAAAATGGAAAAAGTTTTTGCTTATAAATAGGGGCATGGTAGAGTAAATTACTACAACTATATTGTAAATCAAAACTATTAACAATTGATAACTCAGAGCTGACACCATGACATACAACATTTTTTGGCTCATTAATGAGTAGAAAAATTATATCATCCCTTTTTCCACTTTATACATATACATCATTATGAGTGATTATATGAAATTATATATTAGTTATGTGCACCTACATTGATAAAGGGCATAAGCAATATGAGATGGCAGCTGCTAACCCTTCCTTTCTTTGAGAAAGTATGAAAGAGAGCGTTGGCAGAGTGGAAGTTGCTTTTTCAAAGCCTCAGATGAACCAGCATCTCGTATGTTCTGTTCCTGCAAAACAGTCTTGAGTGGTGTGAGTGCTTGAAGGAAAGTCTCTGTAAGTTTACAAAGTGCTAACTCGATGTCTGAAAGCAGTGGGGTGCCAAATGACTTCTATTTTACTGTATAATTTAAAATGTGTTTCAGTTTTGCCCCCTCAGGGAAAACTATTTAGGTAATTAGGGGAGAAATACAAAGGTGTTTTTCTTATGTGAGAACCATTGACAAGTGGTAGCTTGACTGAACCCTTATGCTTCTGAGTCCTTTGCTGAACCTTAAATAGATGGGGGAGGGGTGCTGGTAGTGTTTGTATGTTCTTTCTGTGTTCCAGACACACTCACAAATGCCAAAGATTTCATATACTTTTCTGGAATGGAAAAGTCACACCAGAAAGAATGGGAAACACTGGTCTAGTCCAGAGTTCCCATAGCCCTTCCCTCCAGGAAGATTTTTGTCAGAAGTTGGTTATATCCCCTTTGGGAGGTGACGAAGGAACCCCAGAGCACAGAGATACTGCTAACAGTGGTGTTCAGCCCATGTTACCTCAGATAATGCTGCCACAGATGACTCAGAAATCATTTATGAACATGCCTATTACAGAATGGTGAAACGGTGATTGGCAGGTGATGAACTAATCCCTCTATTTCAACAGCACAGCCAGAAATTTGATAATACAAGTTCCTACTGATAAATGACCAAATAACCAACACATGTTCCACAACAAGAACACAGGAGAGGGCACTTTTTATTCAAACAAAGGAGGGAGGAGTTGAGGGAGCAGAAAAACATGATCAAAATATACTGTATGGAAAAACATAAATAGATAAATAAAGGGAAGTACATGGATGTATGTAAAATAGATGAATAGCAAATTCTAATGTGGAAAGTTTAGAAAATTCAGAATGTTCAATCATCATAAGGCTATGTATATAAAACCCAGACATACCTTGGAAGAGGGAATCTTAATTTAGTAATTGTCTCCATCAGGCTGTCCTGAGAACATGTCTGTAGAGGCATCTCCATGATTAGTGGTTGATGTGAGAAGGCTCCAGCACTGTGGCGGTGCCACCTTTGCACAGCAACATTTGTTCTTAATAATAAAGGCAAATGTGGCTTGGTCTCAGGTCTAGAGACCCTGGGTTTTACTAGGTCCACATTGGTCTTTCTGGACCTTCAGTTCTTCCCATCTGGAACAATGGAATACCTTAGAGATAATGTCATGGTCTGAATGTTTATCACCCCTAAATTCATACTTTAAAATCTTGACGTCCAATGTGATAATATGAAGAGTTGGGGCTTTGGGAAGATGGTCATGACATGAAGGTAGAACCTTCTTGAATGAGACTCATGTGATTTTAAAGAAAGCTGGTAGAAGATAATGGGTCAGGGGGAGACACCACGTTCCCTCGGGCAGAAGCCTCAGGGAATGCTTCTCCCAAAAGGAGAGATGTATCATGTGAGAGATTTCCATGGCAAGACACAGGTGGAAGGGTCATGACACTGTGACTGAGAGTGTCCATGTCTGGAAATGAGATGGGACGCCGCCATGGCAGAGTGAGAATTCCAGAGACGCTAACGGGAGTTGTTTCGCAGCTATGGATTGTGAAACTGCCCCTCAGAGAACAGAAACATGACTTAGCTACAGCCGAGAGTCAAGAGGTGGCAGAGGATCCCCTGGAGCTCTGGGTTTCTAAATTACCCAAGAATCCTGCTGGGTATGTCTATGCGACACATTCTAGGATTGGCTGCTCAGATGCAGGGATAAGTGATAATAGGGATTTATCAAGTCTGGCCAGGCCTCTTATCCCAGGTGCCTGGGAGGTAGAGGTAGGAGGACAGAAAATTCAAGACGTACCTAGGCTGCAGAGCAACCTGGGTTGGGGATGCAGCTTAGTGGTCGCATCCTTGCCTGGTGTGTGCAAAGCTGAGGGTTCAGTCTCTCCAGTAAGTGAAAGACATTTGTCACGTCTGGGAATTTTCCAGGTAAAGGCACGAGAGTTGAGCCTGGACCCTGCACTCATGTTGGGAAGGGTGGATGCTGAGGTATGAGAGTGGTTCTGTGTGCATGGTGGACTGGTAAGGTTGAAGAAAAGAATGGTTGAAGTTGGGGTTTAAAAGGGATCAGGACAGAAGTGAGGAGGTGTAAATCAAATTAGGGTATCAGAAACTAACATTTCCAGTGTAGGGCTAATGCCTGCAGTCGCCGTCTGCAGAATATGACTGTGACATTGTGTGGCTGAGTGGGAGAAGGGGGAACTAAGGAGGTTAGGGAACTTAGAGGCCAAAATGTGACTTGAATTATCTGTATCAGAGGGTTTCCAAATCTGGCCACCTCATTCAGTGATCTGGGAGTTAAAAACTCCGTGCCCTGGGGCTGGAGAAATGGTTGAATAGTTAGAAGTGGCTGCTCCTGCTGAGGATCCAGGTTCCATTCCCAGCACCCACATGGTGGTTTACAACTGTCTACTCCAATTTGCAGGATCTTTAGCCCTCTGATGGCCTCCATGGCACCAGGCATGCATTGATACATAGTCATAGATGCAGACAAAATACCCATAAATAAAAATTGTTTAAAAAATTAAATGTAATAAACATGTGTATTAGGGCAAGCAAGGTGGCCTAGCAAGTTAAGACTATTGTGGCCAGGCCTAAGAACCTATAGAACCCACATGGTGGAAGGAACAAGCCAACTTCATGTCTCCTGCTGCCCATTTGGGCACTGGAAACAGAGGAGGGGAGATAAGAAGAGTGATCCCCCACCCCACCCCCGCTAATTGGGAATAATGTAAATGGGCAATATAGCAACTGAGAGAGGCCAGCTGTGGTAGTGAAGAAATGTAAGAGATCAAGAGGGACCACAAGCAGAGGCAGGAGGATCTCTGTGAGTTTGAGACCAGCCTGATCTACAGAGCAAGTTCCAGGACAAGCTCCAAAGCTACAGAGAAACCCTGTCTCAGAAAACCAAAAAAAAAGAGGGGGACCCCAAGCTTCACTGAGGGGGAAAGTAGCCACAGATGGGACATTTGTGAACATTCTAAGGGTCTGTAGACTTAGGGTAGAGAAGTATGCAAAGGATACTCTAGGAATGGCCATGAGGAACATTAGACACTTGCTCACTTCGGGAGTGTCCCAAATGTCCCCAACCATCACTCAAAACAGAAGATAAGAATAAAGAAGTTGATGATAAAGGAGTAAAGGTTGGGG
>LOEQ01003971.1:83390-96275 GCA_001685075.1 Bramus lutescens
TTCTGGCCTGCAGGCATACATGCAGACAGAATATTGTATACATAATAAATAAATGAATATAAAAAAAGACATAAGGTAGCCTGGCGGTGGTGGCACACACCCTTATTCCCAGCACTCGGGAGGCAGAGGCAGGCGGATCTTTGTGAGTTCGAGGACAGCCTTGTCTACGAGAGCTAGTTCCAGGACTGGCTCCAAAGCTACAGAGAAACCCTGTCTTGAAAAACCAAAATAAGTAAATGAATAATTTTTGAAAAAGACACAAGCTAACAGAACAGTTTTTTTTAAAAAAAAGGATCTATACTTCTGCAGCATACAAGAAACACACCTCAATATCAAAAACAGACATTATCTTAGAGTAAAAGATCAGGAGAAGATTTTCCAAGCAAATGGACCTAAGAAGCGAGATGGTATAGCTATTTTAATATCTAACAAAATAGACTTGAAAATTAATCAAATGGGATGGAGAAGGAAACTTCATACTCATTAAAGGAAAAAAATCCTCCAAGATGACACTCAACTCTTAATATCTATGCTCCAAACCAAGGGCACCCACATTTGTAAAAGAAACATTACTAAAGCTTAAGTCACACATCAAACCTCATACATTAATTGTGGGAGACTTCAGTAGCCCACTCTCACCAACGGCCAGGTCATCCAGACAAAAACTAAACAGAGAAGTAATGGAGCTAACAGACGCTATGAATCAAATGGACCTAACAGACAGCTACAGAACATTTCACTCAGACACAAAGTAGACCTTCTTCTCAGCACCTCATGGAACTTTCTCCAAAACTGACCACATACTCACTCACAAAACAAATTACAAGCACATATACAAGAAAATTGAAATTCAATTTATTTGGTGACCTCACCTGACCTTTAGATAAGGAACAATTTCAGACCTGTGAGGTTTGAGTGCTATGTTAGGTCAGGATGCACATGCAGCCAGCTTCATCAGACTGCATACCTCTGCAGTGCTGTTCTCTAGACAGATCATGGGCCGGTATGTAATCCACCCCTCACAGCACAAATATCAACATACAGTAAACAGTTATGTTCCACTTTAAATTCCAAACCTGAAGACGACGGTTCTAATCCTGCCCTCTGAGATATCAGTGCAAAAGTTATCCTTCATGGGGACAAGAAAAGCTCAACTCTGTATTTTGTAAGAATGCTATCATGGGCATTCAAAAGTTACTAAATTCATTGTGTTTTTTTGTGTGTATTGTCTGAATTAATTCTCACAACCAGTGTAGCACATAGAATATATTACTGCCCCGTTGTAAATGATGACAGAGAAAAAAGATGTATAATTTACTCATAGCCAGCATCTGAACTCCAGGGTCCTGTCCTCAGCAAGCCATCCAACAGATACATGACGTGCAATAGCTTGATTCTGTAGCTAGACAGGCTCAAATAGTACCCAGCCCCTGCTGTCGTGGAATCTGTGCTCTGTGGCAAAGATGGGTATTGAACAAGTAATTACAAGTAAGTGAAAAAACAGAGCCACTGCAGTTCAGGTTTCAGTCCACTAAAAGGACAAAAGTGCAAAGCTTATTGTCATATTAATAGGAACTATCATGGTCAGCTCTGTAAAAGCACCAATCATTCAGACACTGCATAGATTTTATGAGTTCAGTGATTATTTTCTTTCTTTTTTCTTTTTTTTAAACATTTTTATTTATTATGTATACAGGGCTCTGCCTACATGTATTCCTGCAGGTCAGAAGAGGGTAATAGTTCTCTTTACAGATAGTTGTGTGCCACCATTTGGTTTCTGGGAAGAGGGCAGTCAGTGCTCTCAACTGCTGAGCCATCTCCCGAGCCCTAGTGATTATTTCCTAATCCCAACAGGTTTTGACAAATAATGTTTAAATCAAAAATAAAGTTCAATAAAAATCAATTATATATTCACCTACCCTCAGAACAAAATGTAAAAATTGTTGTTGCCGAAGTAAATACCAGAGCACTGATCATTTTAATTACAAGATAGTTCTTTCATGTAGATATTTCTATGAGAGATGAATAAGCCTCACACTATGGAATACAGCATTTCTGGCTGTGGTAGCCAGAACCACAGCACTTGGGAAGATGAAGCAGGCAGATTTCTCTGAGTTTGAAGTCAGCCTGGTATACATGTGCATTCCAGGCCAGCCAGAGCTACACAATGAGACCTTGTATTTAAAAAAAAAAAAAGGAAAGTATTGTGAAGTCAATTCTTGGTTCATTTAGAGATAGTCTGACATGGTCATGAACAGACATTTTGGTGTCTGACCAGCTATGCCTGCATGTTGGCTTTGACACAACATGTACTGGGCAGCTTTCTTGGCTTTTAAGTCCAAGTTCTTCACCAGTAAAAGGTGATTAAACAATGGGCAGACCACAAAGAGTTTCTCTGAAGGCTGAAGGAACGACGAATGAATGAATGAATGAATGAATGAATGAATGAATGAATGAATGAATGAATGAATGCAAAGTGCTCAGCCTCTAGTATCTCTCTAAATTGCCTGCCAGGTTGTGGACACAGAAAGAGAAGAAATAGCAAATGTGTGGTGTGTGGATGGACTTGATGTTAGGGAGCCAGGATCAGAAGGCCACTAGAGAGCACCTAAATCAGCAGAGGAGGCAGATCCAGGCAATCTCAGTAAAGGGCCCTTCCTGGGAGGCAGAAAGGTGAATGGAAGCTGACAGACAGTAATTAGAGCTAATTCATGTTTGGGAGGAAAGAACAGCAATGTGGACAATTAAAGTGGCTTTTCCCCCATGCCTCAGCAACACTGAAAGCACGTCAGTGAAGGGAGGAGATGTCACCCACCACTTGCTTGCCCTCCCGCAGTGCGACTTCGTCTACCAACAGATACAGCCTCCGGGTGATAGAAAGCCACAGCCGGAAAGGGGCCCCGAAGTTACCGAAACTGGTGGTTTTCGAGTCTTTAAAGCACAAAAGTCTTTTCTTAAAAGGAAAATATGAATGAAAAAGAGAAAGCATGCAGTTCCTTCGGCTTCTGAAAAAAATGTGGTCCCAGAGGCCAGCAGCTGTGGTTTCCACTTCCCACCCACATCCCCACCACAGCTCCTAAAGCATCATCAGAGAGCCACAGGGAATGACCTTCTCCTCGATTCTACCTTAGAGACCGAAGGTCAGGAAGCAGGGAGCTCCCGTGTCTCCAGAGGAAGCAGACTAAACTAAAACAGAGTACAACCAGTTTTCTAACGGCCAGTCAGATCCTCTATCAACAGTTTGCCACTTTCTTGACCCACACGCCAAAAAGGAAACGGACACAAACTGCTTCAAGAACCCAGATGGGAGGCTGGTAACCCATGAAGTGGAGCACTGAGAGCCTAAACCCTGCTAATCCTCACCTGAACAGGACAGGGA
Organism: Bramus lutescens; assembly: GCA_001685075.1. Taxonomy (NCBI): domain Eukaryota; kingdom Metazoa; phylum Chordata; class Mammalia; order Rodentia; family Cricetidae; genus Bramus; species Bramus lutescens. Next base: position 86,770 of record LOEQ01003971.1, read on the forward strand.
CTTCATCACTGATGAGAGCTACCAAAGAAGGTAGTTGATTTTTTCTTTTAAACATTAAAACAAATTAAGGCAAAAACAAACAAACAAACACATCCTGAAAGAAAGGCAGGCACCACAGGAAATGCATAGCAACCTGGCATTCACAGCCCAGGCTGCATGCAGTTCTGCTAGGGAGGAAGGTTAAGCCGCATTAGTGAGACTGTGAGGGAATGAAAACAGGGAAAATATCCTAACAGAATTAACTGCAGTGACTAAGGCATTGATTAGAGTTTTCTGATGCCCAGCATGATTTATGTTCTGAGCACAATACCCAGCTCAGATCATCTGCTTAGACCTGGAGGAATCTATATTTGAAAACCAAAGGTCGGGCCATGTGCTTCCTCCTTGGGACTCTATGTTGCACAGATCAAGGTTCAAATCAACACACGTAAATTATTTTCTAAAGTACCGTGACTTTCCTCCCTTTGAGTCACCAGCGATAGACCAAGCCCTCAAAGTTCAGCATAACCCTGCATCTATGTCAAAAGCCAAGAGACTGGCAGGAATCCGGACACATCGAAGCCTATGACACTCCACTGCTTCATATGGACATCCCAGCACTCAGGATAGCATTTTCACCTTTTCAGTCCATAAAAGGAGGGTTTATGGTGCTCGGAGAGAAGGCTGCCAGATTTGACATAGATTATTTCCCAGCCTTATCTGTCCCACGTTCCTTACATGCTGTCTCACCTTCTCCAGTTTGAACACAGCGCCGATGTGCGGGTGGATGAGTCCTTGCTGGCAGTACTGCAGGGCTGAAGACATGGTCTTGGAAAACAATGCAAAGTCTTGCTGTTGGTAGCGACCCCAGAATAGGCCAATGGCAGAGATATTCTTCAGGAGCAACAAGTTGGTGGGCAGAGATGCGATTTTTCCTCCAGTGAATCCCAACACCACAATCCTGCCTTCCCACGCCAGGCTGAGGGAGAAGAGGAAGGGGGAAAGGTTATAAGCAGCAATGGACAGACAGGGCTGGGAAGATAGCTCAGTCAATGGAATGCTTGTAGTGCAAGCATGAGAACCTAAGTTCTGATCCTCTGCATTCATGTAGGAAGCCAGGCATGGGAGTGTGCACCCATAATAACAGCACTGGGGGTCTCTGGGCAGCCAGACCAACTGAGATGGGAACCGCTGGGTTCAGTGGGAAACCCTGTCTCAAAATATCAGGTGAAGAGCCGGGCAGTGGTGGCATATGCCTTTAATCCCAGTACTCAGGAGGCAGAGGCAAGCAGATCTCTGTAAGATTGAGGTCAGCCTGGTCTATAGCGCTAGTTCCAGGACAGCCAGAGCTACACAGAGAAACCCTGTCTTAAAAAAAAAAAAATCAGGTGGAGAAAAATAGGGGAAGAGAAACAGCAGCATTTACTTCTGGCCTCCACACAAGCATACATGGTCAAGTACACTACCCCAACATGTACATATACACACATACACACACAAGAGCAATGGACATGCATACCCATCAAAGTGGCTACTATAAAAAAAAAAAAGAATTAATAGCAAGGATGTGGAAAAATTGAGATCCTCATGTCCTGGAGGTGGGATTTATTTAAAAAATGGGGCATGGGGGCACTACTATGAGAAACAGAATGAAGTTTCCTCAATAATTTAAAAATACATCTCCGGGAGATGGTGGCGCACACCTTTAATCCCAGCACTCGGGAGGCAGAGGCAGGCAGATCTCTGTGAGTTCGAGGCCAGCCTGGTCTACAGAGCTAGTTCCAGGATGGGCTACAAAGCTACAGGAGAAACCCTGTCTCAAAAAAAAAAAATTAAAAATACATTCAGTAACACTATTTTGGTGTATTTTAGAGAACATGAGAAGTCTCTGTGCACACCTATGTCTATGGAAGCATCATTCCCAAATAGCCAAGGGATAGAAACAAGCCAAGCATCCTCCCCAGATAGAAGGATAAGGACTGGCACACGAACACACATGCTCACACATGGAATAGTATTCCACCTCTGCAAAGAAGGAAATCCTGTCACGTGCTGTCACACAGGTGTCCTCTGGGACAGTGTGCTTTAGAATTGAGGCTGGTTCTCGTGGAGCAGTCCTTTTGTACACTGTGAATATGTGTCACTCTGATTGATTTAATAAAAAGCTGAACGGCCAATAGCCAGGCAGGATTTGGGAGCAGAAAATGCTGGGAAAAAGAAAGATGGAGTTGCCAGTAAGAGCAAGAAGGAACAAGACATGCAGGAGGACAGGTAAATGCCATGAGTCATGTGGCAACACATGGATGAATAAAAATAGGTTATTTGGCTAGGCGGTAGTAGCACATGCCTTTAATCACAGTCTTGGGCAGGAGGCAGAGGCAGGTGAATCTCTGTGAGTTCAAGGCCAGCCTGGTCTACAGAGCTAGTTCCAGGACAGGTAGACCTGTTACACAGAGAAACCCTGTCTCAAACCCCACCACCACCAAAAAAGGGCTAATTTAAGTTATAAGAGCTAGTAGGATAAGCCTAAGTTATCAGCCAAGCTTTCATAATTAATATAGATCTCCATGTCATGATTTGGGAGCTGGCAGAAGAGACTGAAAAAGTCCAATTGCAGTCTCTTCAACTATGGAAGGATACTGGGTATCAACAAATGTCTTTCCACAGGTTGTATTTCAAGGCATCTCAACTTGAAGATTTTGAACATAGGCAGCAGGAATAAGACATATGATGGCATAAGCAGTCAGTGCAAACAAAGATATTTTAGGACTCCTTAAGGCATGTGGTACTTCTTTAGAGGATTCTGAATAATCTATAAAAACTCCCAACTTTTCTTTAGCCCATTGTGAAAAGTGCCATAGAGCATACTATACGTGAATCATAAAAACAATAACAATTTTGCATGGGCCTTTGATGGAAGAGATGTGCGTGGTTGTGTGGGTTTTGTCTGTTTGATGGTTGTTGTTTTGCTTTTCTTCTTCAGAAAGGAAATATAAGCTGTCCTTGAACACAGTTATCAAGATGGAAGGCAGGAGAGGAGGAGGCGCACTAGATCTCCGCACCCTTGTCTGCTTCTCTAAGCACAGGACCCGCACCCTGAGTGATGCTCCTTTGTCCAGATGCCAGCTTCCCAGCTCAGGGATTCCTTTCGGATTCTTTCCAGTGCTAACTGGATCCCCTCTGTGGCCAAGCTGCTCTCTCTGCTCTTGTTTTTCTACTTCAAACTGAGATAAATGACAAAGCATGGATGTGAAAAACATGAAACCAGGCCAGGTGGGGTGGTTCCTGCATATTTGTAATCTCAGCACTGAGGAAGCAGGGCACAAGGAGTTCAAGGTCAGCCTTGGCTTCCTGAGTACCTTTCAGGACAACACAGCAAATACCCTGTATGCTTTAGTTTTTGAAACAAGGTTTCTCTGTGTAGCTTTGGAGCCTATCCTAGAACTCGCTCTGTAGACCAGGCTGGCCTCGAACTCACAGAGATCTGCCTGCCTCTGCCTCCCGAGTGCTGAGATTAAAGGCATGCACCACCAACACCCAGCCAAATATCTTGTCTTAAAAAACCCAGGAGGAGAGAGAAATGGAAAGGGTAGGTGGGAGCGGTACTCTCAGAGAACATCAGAAGCCCTGGTGAAAACACAAAGAAGCTGGTAAGAAAGAGCAGTCCCACCAAGCCCCCAGTGACACAGTTCATCAGAAAAGCCAAAGAAGCGCACAGTGTGCTGATGTAGGGCCTGCACCGTCAAAAGAGCTGGGGAATGGGGAACTGCCACAGCAATCCTAGCATCTGAACAATGCTCGCCCCAGAGCCCTGCACCCCCATGTATTTAAAGCAGTTAGTGGGGGGCCCAGGGAGTTAGATTTAACACATGGATAATTTCTAAAGTCTTTGGCATTGCCAACTGGAGAGTCTGCAGTCATTTTTTTAATACTTTCCAGTTGGGTATTTTGTTTTTTACTATATTTAAGCATTTTCTGATTTTCTCTGCTTCTGTTCCTTGTCACCCACCCACTCAGCTATTCTCGTTGATGCCGATGCCTACAGGATACGTGAGCAGGAAAGACAGAGAGAAGCCAAGGCAGGAGTCAGAAATGCAGGAACCCAGCTCTAGGCCACGTACCTACTGAGAGACTCCAGGAAGACGTCTCCTCCCACCATGTCGATGGCCACATTCACCCCACCGCTGCCCGCCAGCTTCTTCACTGCCTCCTTCAGGCTACCCTGGCTGTAGTTCACGCTGAAATGTGCACCCCGCTGCATGGCCAGCTTGCACTTCTCATCGCTTCCAGCGGCAGCTATGACCTGAGGGAAAACACAGGACTTCCAATGATCCAGATCACGTCATAGGAGGGGTACAGCCTACCACTCTATCCTCAAGTGCTTCTCAAGAAACTCCCCCAGCCCAAGCATCAGCCTTGATTCCAACACTGACAGACCTCACTGGCCCCTCCATGGACCATAAGTTCTGAAGCCCACAGTTTGAGGAATCCCATATGTCTAGTTAGATGGTTTAAAAAGCAATGAAAGTTTTCTCCAACTCCAAATGAAAACCACCATTTAATGAGCACCCACCATGAGATACACAGTAAGAATACAAGCTGGACATCACAGCTGGAGTCAAGAAAGCATGATGCAGTGTGTGGCCAGGAAGGAGAGAGGCTCCACATGCACAAGCCAGAGACATCCAGTCTAGATCTTAAAGATCAGGAAAGGCTTCCCAGAGGGTGAACATAAGCCGTCAGATAGACCAGGGTTCAAATCCTGGCTCTTCTAACCACCACCTGTGTCACATTGGACAAATTACTTAGGAAGAACCAATGACACACTCTGTTACTATTTTCCCAGGCACTATTCTAAATGTTTCATGTACAGCAGTAATTAATTTATTCATGATAGTTCAATGAAATACACCATTAGCTCTATGTTATTAATGGAGAAACTGAGGCAAGTTAAGAGAAGTTAAGTATCCAAGGAAGTTCACACAGCTGAGACCCAAATCCAGGGAACTCACTTAACTGGGCTCTACACACTTAACCTCCTCACTGCCTGACAGCTTCTCTGAGGCTCAGCTACCTCGGATCAATCAAAGAAAACATATTTCTAAAGGTAAGTGGAACCCTGAATACAAACGCCCCAGGGGAGGTAGAAAAGTTGCAGCCAAAGTCAGACATATGCAATAGCTTATTCTATTTAAACTTCAGAGGAACGTTATGGGAAAGGGATAATTACTGCCCCTCCATTACTGCAGAGGTACAGGCTCAGAGAGATTAAGCAATCAAGCCAGGGTCACCCAAATAGTAGATGGCAGAAGAACACTGCAAAGTCAATAGTACTGCCTTCTTCCAAAGTGCATGCTTTTTCTGCTTCGTCATCCTCAGGGAAAATCATGCCCACAGGTTTGTGGCTAGTCCAGGATCTGGGAAACTCCAAAGCTACAAACACCGAAGTGTCGCCAAGAAGAGAATTTTCAGTGAGGACGCCCGGCACAAAGTCCAAGGCGGTGCTCAGAATCTGCACTTGTGTAGCTTGAAAGCATTGGTTTGACTGTTAGTTGGGGGCTTGGGTTGCTTGCCTGGCTTCTTTGAGACGGGCTATTGCTATACACTGCAGGCTGGACTCTAGCTCTCTGTTCTCCTCCCTGGCTCTTCTGGTTCTGAGAACAATGGGAGTATACCACCACTCCTGGATATAAAGAAACTTAATTTTCTTTCTTTTTTTATGGTGCTGGGAATTGAGCCTGGAGCCTTACACTTGCCAAACAATTAATTGCTCTACCACTGGGTTATGCCTGTGTTTTTACTCCAGCCTGTCTCACAAGCACAGGTGTGGAACTCTCTATTTGTGATATCTTGACAGCACTAAAAAAACTTACAGATTTAAGTACTGCAAAGTGTAGATGCTTGGGCGAGGGATATTGCACTGCTTCTTACACATAAGGATGCAGTGCAGAGTCCATCACAGTGGTACATGTCTATAAACCCATCTGTCTAGAAGGCTGAAGCCAGCCTAGGCGATGGAGAAAGACGCAGTCTCATTGTTACTGCCCCATTCTACTGACCACTTTAACCATTTGTAAACTCGTTTCAGCATTATTAGGTGTGTGTGATGGTTAAGATCTCTTTGAGTTAGATATAGCAGCTTCTTTGTTAATTGATTACTAAATAGAATCTTTAGTATGTTAAAAAAGAATGTGTTACTGGCGGAGGAGGCTCGCACCTTTAATCCCAGCACTCAAGGCCAGCCTGGTCTACAGAGTGACTGACTTCCAGGACAGCTGGGGCTACATAAAAGACCCTGCCTCAAAACACAAAACAAAGCAAAATAGTACCAGATACTGAAGAATATCAGTGCCCATAAAGGATTCTAAACTCACCCATAACTATTTGGAACTGAAAGCTACTTTTAAGTGCTCCCTAGTACAGCCCTTAAAACAGCCCAGTTTACTGAGGGCTATTTCCACAGAGGGCTATGGCGAGCAGACACCAGACCAGAATCAGGTACCTGATCCCATCTACAGACTGTCATGAGGTCCTAGTGAGACCTACAGTGAATTACTTTCTCTCTTGGTGCTTCACTTCCTTGATCTGTGAAGCAGAGATAATAAACACTTAGAGGACTCCTCTCCCAGGGGTAGGGTGAGGATCAAGGTTAAGATGATTGCTTCGGAGACCCTCTGGACACAGTATGCAACACTGTGGGCAGAAAGTGTGCTCAAGTGGCCTGTGCCAAGAAGGGCACATGGAAACAGTTTTAACTTTTACTTTCATTTATTTCTATTTTAAAGAACTTTCTGCTTCAAAAGAAGATATAGCTCAGATTAATTTTAATATCTGAATTGAAGCAAAGTTTTCTACCAAACCTCTTAGAACTAAATAAATAGTATAATTTTGTCTTCTTAAGAAATGCTAAACAGACATGGAGACTAACCATGATCCCCTCCCTGCCCCTGTAAGAGAGCTAAAAGCCCTTCCTGATAACATGAAATGTGCCAATATTCCGCAAGAAACCTCCGAATTCCCAAGGCTGTTTTCAGCTCTCATATCTCCTTTGGCAAGTTTCCTAAGGTGAGAAAGGAAAGATGTCACCTGAGACACCAAATACCATCAACTTCTGTTTCTAGGCGCGGTCTCACTATTCGGGCCACATGGGCCTGAGGAGCCTTGCACTCAGTGTATCCAAAATCACTCTGTCTCAATAAATGCCAATTCCAAAAGTTAACTTAGTCTTTCTCTTCCCACTCAATGTCTAACAATAACAGGACTCATTAGAGCCGTACTGACACACCATACTTCTTATAGGCAAGTGCACATAGAATCTCAGTATTCCCAGCAGCTCTAGGGAATTGCTGCTCACAAATGAGGCAATGGATGCTCTTAAGCTGGAAGCAGAGCTGGCATGTGAACCCCCTCCAATACCTTTAAAGTTTTCCTCTGACTAGTAGGATGCACTCTGGTCTTGGAATTCTCTATTTTTTCCCACTTCAGTGATCTCGACTGCCTTGGTCCAGGTATCATAACCTCTAGCCTAGGCAATGCAGCTGCCCTTCTGTCTCCATCACCTCTGACCTTACCTCTATCCCTCATACCCACAGCCACCACAGTGAACTTTAAATGCAAAAATGGTGCAGGGAGTGGTAGTGAGGGACTGCAATTCCAGCCAAGCTGGAGGATCCCCAGTTGGAAGCCAATCTAGACCACACAGGAGGATCCCCAGTTGGAAGCCAGTCTAGACCACTCAGCAAGATCTTGCCTCAAACAAAACAAACCTAAAACTAAAGATAATAATGTCGTTTTCCTACTTTAAATTCTCAGCAACCCTCCCAACGGTCTCCAATAAACTTTCAAATACTTCAGCTACAAACAAGGCCCTTGTGATCCTATCATGCCTGACTAGCGTCACCTTTCACCATTCCCCTGCAGGTCCTTTGTTCCAGAGATAGCACTGGCAGGCAATTCTCTTCTTGCACGGTGCCTCTTTCTTTTTCTGGGTCTTCTACAACATTGTCCGACCACTACAGTAGCCTTGATTTGCCCTCGCCTTCTGCTATAACTGATACCAGTCCTTCAGAGATCATCTGAAATGTCTATTTCCTCATAGAAGTCTTTCTCTGGCCCCTGCAGCCCCAGAGACGTCCCCTGTAGAGAACCAGTCCATCTTCCGCTCGTTCATTCATTTATTGCTTGATTTAGGAAATAGCTCTTGAGTATATACTATGTTCCAGGTACCATGATAGCTGCTGTGATGAGTCCTGAACCATGAAAACATTTCCCTTGCCCTCATGAGGATTATAGTCCAGGAGAAGGGAAGACATTGACCCACAATGGGCCACATATGGAGTAATCACACAGTAAGGTATGTACTAAAAAACAGAGGCATAGGGTAGTATGAGATCATACATAAATAGTAGGGAGGGGAGACTGCCCTAACCTGAGGACAGAGATGCTTCCCTGGAAAGGTGACTGTGAGTTTAAGCCTGAATAAATGGGTGACAGTTGGGAGCACTGCAGGTAGAGAGATGTGCATCTGCAGAGGCCATGGTGGGAGGCAGCCCTTGCCAGGTTCCAGTACCTCAAGGGCCAAGTGGTACAGTCTAGGTCTCCTCTTAGTGGGAAAGCACACAGATGGCAAGACCATACCCTAAGTACTGTGTGTCCCCAGTGCCCTTCCCAGGATACTTGATAAGTGAATTAATGTCTTTTATGCCTAAACACTGGAGTTAATTTTTAAGGAATACTCTTAACACATGCATACCTTGGCCCGGAGAACATTTGTCGCCACATCAATCACCGCAAGGCCTGTGGCTCCAGAGGCTGCCGTTACTAGAACAGTTTCTCTGTGCCGAGGGAAGACGAGTATTACTGCAGGAACCTTCAAAGCTCACACACAGTAAAATCCCAGGAACACAGACGAGAGCATTTTAAAGAGACCTTTTCATTCAAACCGTCATGTTAATCTATCCTCCAGCCTGAAGGGGTGGGATATGTACATGACTTCAGGATCGATGCTAACTCTGTCTAGTTCTAAAGATTTTTCCAGGAAGAGGTCTCTCAATCTCTCTGGATAGCCTCTGTCTCATGGCAGTAGCGACTGTTCCTCTGAGCAACCACACTGATACAGGCCTCAGAAATGTCATCCTATAACTATTCTCAACTAAACACGGTCTGATGTTAGAAGGTGGTATGTTGACCAAGTTTTCTGTCTTACCCAGTCCCACACCACCCACAGCCGTTTAGTCCCAAATAATCACACAGAGGTCCACATTAATTATAAACTGATTGGCCCATTAGCTCAGGCTTCTTATTAACTAATTCTTATAACTTACATCAGCCCATAACCCTTGTCTGTGTTAGCCATGTGGCTTGTTACCTTCTTTGGCAAGGCAGTCACTTCTTGCTTGCTCTGTGTCTGGCTTCCTCTGTGTCTGGGTGATAACTGCAGACCGAATCTTTCCTCTTCCCAGAATTCTCGTCATCCCACCTCTACTTCCTGCCTGGTCGCCCTGCCTATACTTCCTGCCTGGCTACTG
>LOEQ01003972.1:13424-32796 GCA_001685075.1 Bramus lutescens
AAAGGTAATGGTATTGTGTTCTAGATTCATTTGTACCATGTTAGAAAATGATCTAGTCAGTGTGATTAAAGTGTTGGGATTAGTGTGTGCCAGTTCCTGAGTAGGCTAAAAACATTGGAACCTCCTGAAGCAGGAGTTATAACCAATTGTGAGCTGCCTGTCATGGGTGTTGTGAACCAAACTCTGGTCCTCTAAAACTAGCAGTGCATGTGTTTAATTCCTTAGTCATCTCTTCAGCTCCTCTACATGCTCTTTTTTGGGGGGCTGGGGTGGGGGGATTCAAGACCCGTTTCTCTATGACGTCTGGCTTTGTCAGAACTTACCTCTCTGCCTCGGAGCGCACGATTAAAGAAAGGTGTGAGCCACCACTGCCTGACTTATTGACATGCTCTTAATTGTTCAGTTATCTCTTTGGCTCCTTGGTTCTTAATTTATTAATTATGTTTGTTGTGTGATGTTTTACTTTTTTGGCTTTTTGGTGTCTACCACCCAGCTCCCAAAAGCCACATACGGAGGCTTGTTCTTAGTTATGAATGCCTGGCTTATTCTTAGTTATGAATGTTTCTGTCCAGCTTTTCTCATGTTATCCCGACTACCTCTGGACTTTTATCTTTTTCTATTTCTGTTTATCTTCTTTCTCTGTGGCTTGCTGTGTAGCTGGGTGGCTGGTCCCTGATGTCCTCCTCATTCTCCTTCTATTTTTACTCTCTACCTGCTAGCCCTGCCTATCCTTGCTCCTGCCTCACTGTTGGCTATTCATCTCTTTATTAGCACCATCAGGTGTTTTAGAAAGGCACAGTAACACAGCCTCACAGTTTACCAAATGCAGTGTAAACAAAAGTCACACACCTGAAAATATTATTCCCTAACATATTTTATTTTATTGAAAATAGAATCTAGGTTTTGTTTTTCAGGGACAAAGTTTCTCTACATAATAGCTCTGGCTGTCCTGGAACTCACTTTGTAGACCAGTCTGGCCTCATACTTGATAGTGCCTAGTTTTAATCTTAGCATTGAGGAGGCAGTGTCTGGCAGCTCTCTGAGTTCCAGTACAGCCAGGGCTACACATAGAAACCCTATCTCAAAAAATAAAAAAGAAAGAAAGAAAGTAAAAGGTATTATGTCCCAAATGATACTTAAATAAGTCAAATACCTTTTGTCTTTAAGGTGGGTCATGATAATTGGGTACGTGGAGTTCTGTTCCATTCTGGGGGGAAGTTTATTTTGAGTTGTGCTGATGACAAGACTCTTCGTGTATGGGATTACAAGAACAAGCGATGCATGAAGACCCTCAATGCGCATGAACACTTTGTTACCTCCTTGGGTATGTACACATTTTGAGGTTTCTGAGCATTTGAATTTTGGAGTAACAGATGTAACAGTTTATGTAACATTGTGAACTTTTCCAGGTAAGGAATGATCAAGTTCTTCAAGGGTAAAATAGAAGAGGAATATTTTAACCTTGTGGGTCCCAACCAGTGGCTTTAACCTTTCCTTTCTAGAATTAAGCTTATAATAAAAATACTGCTTTCTCTGTTGTACATTAGTTTTAGAAACTAGACTTGTGAACATGGTATTTGGTGATCATACTCTTGATTGGTAACTTTTTCTTTCCTATTAGTTTGTGAATTCATCAGAAGAAGTCTTGAGTGCTGTGGATGTTACTTAGTGGTATAACACTTAGCATATCTTGACTGAGACACTATTTCAGTCACCAGTACTGCAGAAGAAGAAAAGCAAAAGAAAACTTAAATAGTAGCCTGGGGTACATAGCAAGACCCTGTTTCAAGAAAAACAAATAGGACTGGCAAGATAGAGATAGGTAGAGCAGGTAGAGATGCTTTGGGGCAGGCACAAAAACCTGTTTGATCCCCATATCCCAGACAATGACAAGATAGAACTGTGAGTTGTCCTCTGACCTCTGTACTTGAGCCTACACACACACACACACACACACACACACACACTCTGCATAAATACTTAAAATTAGGCATAGTGACACATTTGGGCAGCAGAGATAGGATGATCATGTTCCAAATAGGATGGATATATGGCAAGATCCTGTTTTTGAAGAAAAAACAAAAACCTATAGGACTTTCCTGTGACAAGTAAATACTGTCATGTACTAGAAACTTAGGGAATTGTATATAGGTGTCGTGTCCTTGGTATCATTTAGAATTCATGAGAATGAATTCATTATGTTATAATATACTAGAGTATGATGGACCTTATGGTGACCACAATAAGGCCCTTGGTAAACTAGGCAGGACAATCAGTTGTCAACATAAAGCATTAGTACTAAGCCTGGAGCACAGTATTCAGTAAGTGGGTATGCTAAGTGTGTCCCTGTTCATATTTCTAAGCACCGTTTGAGATGGTACTTGTGATACTAAGTTGAGTTTCAACTTTTCTGGGTTGTTTTTTGTTGTTGTTTTTTGGGGTTTTTTTGGGTTTATTTTTTAGAATATTTTTATTTATTTATTATGTATACAGTATTCTGTCTGCATGCCAGAAGAGAGAACCTGATCGAATTATTGATGGTTGTGAGCTACCTTATGGTTGCTGGAAATTGAGCAGCCAGTATTCTTAATCTCTGAGCCATCTCTTCAGCCCCGATTTTCAACTTTCCTAACCCAACTGATAAAGCTCAGTAATTTCTAGGAGTATAGTATGTGTATAAAGGAAGTCATGTGGAGGCATATGCTCATAGAATTTCAGTGCATGGGAAGCTGAACTGGAAGATGTCAAGTTCAAGGCCTGCCTGGGCTATATAAAATACTCTGTCTCAAAAATGAGCAAAAAACTCTTATCTAGCTTAGTATGGTTTGAAAACACGCCTTTTCTTTTCTCTTTCAGATTTCCACAAGACGGCACCCTATGTGGTTACTGGCAGTGTAGATCAAACAGTAAAGGTGTGGGAGTGCCGTTGATTGAGTCTCATTTGGTTCTTCCTCCCTTTTTTTCCTCTGGATGCACTCTGGTGATACCATGGTTACCCCATTTGAGCTCTGTTTAAATAAATATTGTCCTTTCATGTAAATTATTCTGGATGTAGATTGAGCTTATTAAATGTTACACACAAAGTATTCATGCATGGTGAATCCAAATTGTATACTGTAAATTACATATGTTGTCTAGAAGTACCATAGGGTTTAAAAACCTGGGCTGGCATTGGTCACACCAGGCCTACAAGGGCAGAAGTTGAATAAATTGAATTAGGGCACTAAACTGAATAGTTGACAGTGTCGTTTTATGTTGGATTATTAATTATTGTTTTTCTTCCTGCTATCTGTTGGTGCCTGACTTGATGGCCTCATTTTGGGAAAAGTTGTGGTTATTAGGGCTTTTTCTGAAATGTGTATCTATGTAACATCACTTAAGTGTGCTTAATAAATCTTTAAGGGTGTTAGATAAATAAGACTACAATTCAGAATCTTTTGCTCCATCTGTGTAATTAATGGGGATTACACATTGAAGTTTTTGTCATGACCCCTTTGCCAAATCAATAGGATATGTTTGTTTTGGCAGCCTATCAAGCAAAGGCTAGTGGTATATTTATGTAAGAAAATGATCGTAACTCTCAAGAAAACTCTCAGCAGCAAATAATAGTGAATCCTTTTTTCATTTGGGTCTTACTGCTTTGTAAACAAGTCAGGAGAACACTGTCCTACTCTAAGCTTCTCTCCACACTAGACATACTTCGAGTTGTATTCTCCATACTGTTGGACTGTGTAGTCATGTGACTCCCCAGTAGAATTTGATCTTCCCATTGAGTGTCATGGTACAGATAAATCACTGTGTTTATGATGTTTTTAGGGATGTGCAATGTGCATTTCAGAATGACAAATGCTGACAAAGTTGCATGCCCATTTAAAGGAGCAAGAAAAACAGCAGTTTCCAACATGAACCTGAACTGCTTCACTTAAAGTTATATAAAGTGACAGGGTTTAATGAAGCGTGCATAGAAATAAACTGGGTTTTTCATCTTTGTTTATATGTAAATGTTTAAGTATATAGACCTATCTGTAAGTGGATATGTCTATATATGTATATCACACATTTTACAACCTCCATGTTGTTGGGTCTTGAATTTTTGAAGAAGTGCTAAATCATATGAGTAGAGTAAATCTTGCTGTGGAGTACCAACCACAGCCATGCTTTTGATGCTTCTGGCTCTGAGGGGCTTTTCCAAGCTAAAAGAAAGCCACCTCCTTTATTCTCCACTGTAATGTGGCCATTCACCATTTTATACATCCCTGATATGTTGTATATTTTGATCCAAAGTTACTACAGTAGGGTTAAGAGAATTTTGCCCATTACTTTTGGAACACTATTCCATTATCAGTTGTTAATAAAGAATTCCATTGCCTAGTTAGCCAACCTTTTCTTCTTAAGAAAATCAGTTTCAAAAGTTAACAGAAACAATGAAATAATAGTGGCAGTTTAACAGTGATAATTTTTATTCATTTTTGTAATATATGATTTTTTAAGTGTCCCTTTAAGTATTTAAAGGAAATTTGATTCCTGAAAGGACAAAAGATGAGAGTTAATGTCCTGTAGATAGATGCAGAGGTTAGATTACTTAATCAGCTTAATGTCTAGCATGTGTCCTTTTGTTCATCCACTTGTGTGCTCTTAATACTCCTCAGACATGTCTCTAGAAAGGAAAAGTGTTTTAAGAATTAAATGGCTATTTTTGTGGACAGAAACCTCAATCTTGATTCCGCAAACACTGTAGGTTCGTTTTAAGGGCAACATTGCCTCACACCCCTGCTTACATTGAAGTCTTTTTTCCCTTAGCTGTTCCGACTGGATTTTTCTCCGAAAGCTATGGAAAATATCTTTGTTCTCATTTGCTGCTATTTCTTGTCCTATTTCAAGAATATAAATACATAGAAATGGTGCATCTTAACGTTTGTGTTTAAATGTCTTGTCTTTTAATTCAGTTTTAGCATGTAGCAACATAAATTGTTTAAGGGTAAGCCACAACATCTAGACATCATTTATAGAAACAGTAAAGAATGGTACCAATGTAGAGGAGCAAAGCTGCTGTTCTGGGTTTCTTCCCCTGCAGCAGAACTCACTGACAAGGGAGGAGGGAGTGCTCTGTAACAAAGCTGTCCTTACTTGGGAGATCACCACAGCCTGCTGCTTAGCTGAGTTATCAGACATTCTCCACTTAAGCAGCAGCGAACAATGAATCTCAGGGATGGTCCACAGCTGGATCCAAACATAAGGAGCCCTGTTTGAGTAATGAAGGGGGTGGGGGAGGGGTCAACATCTGCATCTGGCATCAGATTTGCAAAGGTTTCTTGCACTGTTGTTTGACACTGCCCTGTTGATGCCCTTACTTTTATGTTGCTGTTTTCTCTGCTGTCTAACCCTGTGCCTTGCCTGGGATAAGGACAATGACAAAATTACTGGTTTGGGTTTTATAAGTAGAGGACTTTATGAATTAGTTAGCGGTTCACTGCTGCTTTGTTACTTTCTCAGTCAGACTGGCCACTTACTAAGAAACAAAAAGCCGGTAGAATTGTGTCCTAGGATGATTGTTGACTGTGTGTGTGTGTAAACAGACATTCCAGTGCCACCTATATATAGCACAGTGTGCCCAAAAGTCCCAACCTCATGGAGAGTGCAAGCTGCAGAAGTTTGTGTAGACATGGCCTGGAGAATAGTTGCTTTTGACTTGGCATCTTGCACTTTAGGAAACCAAGACCGTCCTGTCTGCATGTGGTGTGACCAATGGTGTGCCTAGAGCATTACCCACAATTGCTAGCTAGTGTTAGCAATCTGTCCTGGGTCATGGTGCACTGTAGTCCTTTGGAAGCTTTGGCTATAGGCTCACCAAGCCCAGTATCCTGTTTGCCTTTTTCTGTTTCCATGTGAATTTCCAGATAATACCACTCACTAAAAAGTTTATTTTATTTTTTTTTAAATTTAAAGAAAAACTATTTAAAACTAAGGACTTTTTTTTTTGTTGGCAGTGGTGGCTTGATAATCCTTAAGCAACTTAAGTTGAAATAGAAGGAAAAGGCACTTAAAATGGTTACTCCTGCTGTCCAGCTGTATATAAATAAACTCAATGTGTTGGTTAATCTAGATGGTGCAAAGAATGTCCTGATAGACAAGCAACATGGGCAAAATTGGAAGAAAGGTTTTGGGTTTTTCCAGTGGGCTGCCGGGATGGGCTGGGGAAGCTGGACTGACAAGTCACGACTGGAACTGGCCTTTTTATCCTTCCACTGTATCATGTAAGTAGCTGCTTTCTCGCCTGCCTATCCTTCAGGCTCCCCAAAGCTCACTCTGAAGATGTTAGAAATAAACACAAACTCTACGAGGTAGAAGTTGATCCCGACACTGACATGAAGGCAAGCGCTGATTTCATATGAATGTTGCGGAGGTGGTAATTGGAGGAAACAGTTCCCCAAATTGTAAGAGTTCACTGAAGATATTGACACAATTTTAAAAATCAGTAAAGGAATGTATATAATATTGCTCTTGTGTTTTACAGTAAGATTTGTTGCTCTGAGACTGTGTAAAACAAAATTTATTCATGTTTTCTGCATATTAAAAATCTTATTGTACCAATTGGTAAACTATTAAATGCCTATAAAACTAGATGTGCTGGGGTTTTTTTCAATGGTTATTGGGGATGGGACTGTGTTGTGCCCAGATCTTAAGATCTTAGGAAGTGAGGGTTTTTGTTTTTGTTTTTTTTTTGCGCGGAACAAGACTAGTTGGCCATAGGCTTCAGAGCCTTTGGGAGCTTGGCTGGTACTATTTTGTTGTCTACTGTCTGTCTGGAGGAAGCAGCACACAGTAGGGGTCTTGTAGCAATAGGCTTGAACAAAGCTAGGACTGCATTTTGTAGCTAAGCCCCACCCTTCCTTCTAGCTGCCTGTTCCCTGTTAGACTCAATCCCAGAGTTCAGGTCTCTGCCCATTTTGTTTCTAGGTGAGCCTTTTATCTAGCATCTCTTTCCTTGGAGTTGTAAACATCCTTAATGTTGTTTTAAGTTTATGAAATTACCAAAATACATCTTCATGCTCATAACTGCTGTAGATGCCCTTACTCTTCCTGATAGTGCATATCCTTAGTTATCTCCAGCCTTTTAAGTACAACAGCACCACCGCCTGTTGGAAAGAGCCTTCCCAGCAAGAGAAGATGAGCAAGAATGTATTTGCTGGCTTTTCTGTTTAACTGGTAAGAGCCTAACATTGGATTTGACCCCTTCTGATTAGAGTTCTAAATTTAATATCATATGCTATTATGGCGACTTTGAAAGCACACAATGGCCTCTTTCCAATTTTCCCTGCTCTCAAGGCAGGGAAAATAGCTTTGTCCACGATGCCACATCCACCCTTCTTGGTTAGTCTGGTGTAAATTGAAATGTGCGGGCATGAATTAACTGCTCACAGCAGTTCTCCTGAGCCACATATCATCCTCATGGAATTCATTAGACATGCAAATTCTAGCAATCCCCTACCCCACCCCCAGACCTACTAAGAGCCAGTACTGACCAGCCTTTTGAACATGTCCTCCAGATTAGCCAGAGACTTAAGTATGAAAACTGAGTCAACTTCTGAATCAAAGTTTAGAATAAATGTCTCTCAATCCAGGGTCCTACAGCTAGGTTTTGAGTTCTGACACACACACACCCTGCACAAACTTCCCTGCTCTTGTGCTATGCAGAGATGGTATCAGGATGCCACATCCCAGTTTCTGCCTGTTGTCATTTCCATGTGGCTAAGCCTCTCAGTGAACATTAGCCACAGAATGAAAACAGCTGTTTGAATTTGGGGGGTGTTGAGACAGGATTTCTTTGTATAGCATTCGCTGTCCTAGAATTAGCTCTGTAGATCAGGCTGGAATCAGATTCACCTGCCTGTCTCTCGAACACTGGAATTAAAGGGACACCACCATTAAAAATTGATGCTTGTCACCCTTAAATTTCTAAAATTAACTTATTTGTGTGCACTTGTACTATGGTATGTGAAGGTCAAATCATTTGGAATGGATTCTTTCGCCAAACTGATTTTTGGCAATTTCTACTGAGCCATCTCACTGGCAAGATAGTTGGACTTTTTAAGGGCTCTATGTAAGCCTGAAACTGAAAGCATCCACCTCTACTTTTTGTGCTGGGACTAAGAGCATGCACCACCATGCTGGTTGCTTTATTAGTTAACTTTTTGAAAGGGGTAGGAGGTAGTTTTGAAATGGTCTTTGCCTACCTCTGGCTATCCTGGAATTCCAGTGATAGCTCTGCCACAACATGCACCACCATAACCCCCAGCTTCCTGATGGTGTCAGCGGAGCACTACTGTTTTGGGATAGATCCAGGTGAGAGCTGCTCTCGCTCACTCACTTTAAAATACTTTATTCTCGCTGGGTGGCAGTGGCGGCTCACACCTTTAATCCCAGTAGGCAGAGGCAGGCGGACCTCGGTGAGTTGGAGGCCAGCTCGGTCTACAAGAGCCAGTGCCAGTGCCAGGATAGGCTCCAAAACTACAGAGAAACCGTCTTCAAAAACAAACTTTATTCTCAGCTATAGGACATACAGGAATTCCTTGAGGTTACCTTGGAGGCTTCAACAATAGCTTCTTTGTTACTTGAGTTGTCAAAAGATCTGGCCAATGAAATGGCTAAGCAGGTTAAAGTGCCTGCTGTCCAAGCCTGACCTGAATTCTGTCCCAAAACCCAATGTGGAAGGGGAGAACAAACTCCCAAGTCATCCACTGAGTTCACATGCATTGCCTGTACTCAAATTATCTACACATAATTTAAGATTTTATTTTTTTAGTCTTAATTTTTTTTTTTTCGAGACAGGGTTTCTCTGTGTAACAGTCTGGAACTAGCTCTTGTAGACCACACTGGCCTTGAACTCACAGATCTACCTAACTTTACCAAGTGCTGGGAATGTCATGCACTGCCACCGCCTAGCCTTTTTAAAATTTTAAAGGCCAGGAGGTGATAGAGCAACTTTAATTCCAGACCCACGAGACAAAGACAGGACACCAGAGACTATAACACAGAAGAAACTGTCTCCAAAAATAAAAAAAAAAAATCTGAGCAATCCCTCCCTTCCCCCAATACTTTACAAAAGGTGTTTAACAACACTAACATGCTTGAGGAAACAACCAAGAAAAATGGGCCTCCACCGTTGACTAGTATGCACAAAGGTAATTAAACTCCTCTACAGCAGTCTCAACTTTGTGTGATGTTCCTTTCCAGAAGTGATGTGCCCAATATGTTCAGAACAAAAGGAACCAAGCATTATAGTCCCACTTGTAAACCAGGCACTTGGGAGGTAAAAGCATGATGATCAGATCACAAGGTCATATTCAGCTTTAAAGTGATTTCAAGGCCAGCCTGGGCTGTAAAAGACCTGTCTCAAATGATCAAATACAACCATTATAAAAGGCACTAGGGAACATGCACACTAGACTCAAATGACCACATCATTAGTGGGTACTTAAAGATACAGATGTTACTTAGTATTGAGGTCCCGGGTCAGGGACATCATTCTGACTGGCTTAAGAAAGAAGGACCACAAATTAAGACAGATTTTTCAGAAAGTCTAAGAGATCAAAGACATCAAAATTAAACTCTAGGATTTTGTAATTTCTCATCATCATTAAGTGAGAAAATGTTCAAGCCATTGTGTCCTCAGGTCTGTCTAGTTGACCACCTCTTCCCTCTACTTCACTGGCTTTAACTGCAAAAGCAGCACTCCTGCAAACCCTGAGTGTTGCTCAGTCTACTGGCTGCAAGGGAAGGGAATGAGGCACAGTTAATGTACAGAGGACCACCAAGTCCTAGGAACCCAAAACCTGTACCAAAACATCTTTTTTCTTGTGTAGGGACCAGCTGAATTGGAGTTCCACTTTCCACTCAGTGACTTGATAAACATAACCTTGAATTTGACCCAATATATACATAATTATCTCCCAATAGCATTTCTGACAGCCTCACTGAGACAGGAGCCTGGCTCACAGAGCACACAAGGTGAGCCTGGGGCAGCAGGTTTCAAAAACTCACTTTATTCCAATGTGAAATGAAGACGTGATGGTTTAAAAACAAGAAAACGATCTTGATAGCTGTGGGGATGCCTTGCTGGCTCATGCCTATTCCCTTTTAAACAAGGTCCCTGGACAGATACTATCCATCAGCAGCTCTAGCAAAACCCCAAGGGGTTCTGCCTAGAACAGCACCCTCAGGATCAAAGGGTGGTCATCTCCTTCAGGGACAGCAGACAAATAGAAGCAACACAGGCGGACAGGGAGAGCAGCCATGTAGGAGGAGCCTTGTCACCCCTGAGCCTCTTTGTAGAAGTGCTTATATGGCAAAGACCAAGGAGCCTGGCTCCACAGGGGACAATCATTCCTGTGCATGTCACTTTCCCTGGGATCCATGATTCAGCTCTGGCCCCTCGCCCAACTACCCTCCACTGTGCGTTAGGCAGCTCAGGTTAAAATGGGGAGAAAGAAACATTCACACTATTGGCCCCCAAGGTTATATGCCCACCTGGGGTACAGGGAGCAGGGAGGCAAGTCAAAGCCTGTGGCAGTGGCTCCTCCTACTTGGCCAAGGCCAGGCACATGGATGTGTGGGGGTCTACCACTTCAGGCCCCTTCCCCTCACCCTGAGGCTACAGGTAGGCCAGGCCCAATCACAGTAAAGCCACTGCAGGTCTTACCTTGCACCCTACTAGGGATCTGGCTCCCTGCTCCCAGGACACAGGAAAGCCCCCATCTTTTTTGGCTTAAACTAGACTTTTTAAAGCCAGGCTGGGCCCAGGGGTAGTGGCAACAAAAGTAGCAGTAGCAGCCATAATGTCAAACATACAAATGACCTGAGAAATTGCATCTGCACGTCATCCACTCAGAACCGACTGGGCTATGTACACCAGGAAGGCTGGAGCAAGACATCCATAGGCATGAACACACACACACACCTGCTTGAGACAGGAGGCCGGAGGGCACTTGCCCCCATGCTGGAGCTGATGCCTACACACTCATTCTCATGTCTTCAATTAGGTCTCTGCATCGAATATTCACTGAACCAGTGCAAAACATCTTTTAGGAGCAGGTAGGCCAGGCCAGGGCCCCAGGCAGATACTGGGGGTGGGGTGGGGGTAAAAAGTGGAGAACTAGCTTCCGCTCCCAATCTGCAGGGCATGCTCCCTGCTCCTGGAATCTGTCTGAATCACTGGGTAATAGGGCTGCTGATTGTTCATGTTTCTCTCCTTTTTTATCCCTGTAAGCTCAGAGAAGGATCTTCCTTGGCAGTCTGAGGGGAGCCCATGTCCTCCAGGGCTCTCGCTGGCTCAGGATCAGTGGCCACAGTATCCCTGTTTCTGCTGGCCTCTTGGAGCTGGTGCCGCCGGGCCACTTCTGCCTTCAGGTTTTCCAAGTCTTTTTGGCTATTAGGAGGCAAAGGTAGAGTTAGAGTAGCCTGGGCCCTCTGCCACCCTGCAGCTTCCACTAGTGACACTTGGGACTTTATTGAGCTCTTTGCTTCAGCTAGTGGGAGGTATGTGTGGATGTCCCTCCCAGAGGTGGAGTGCTCTCTGTACTTTACAAAGCATTTGGTAAGGGTATGCCATCCCTACCCATAAGTTCACTCTGCCCTTAACGTCTGGCTTCTACAGCAGATCACATGCAGAAAACAGCCAGGGTGCTCTTACTGTTGGCTATCCCACCAACTTCATCTTCCACAGCCAGGAGTGAGGGACTCTCAAAGCAGTTTTCAAGAGCTGCAGGGAGTCTTCAAAAGGCTAGCTGACAGGGCACAGCCCTTCACTGAAAAAGCAGGTGGCTAGTATTCTAGCCACCTTTGATGTACTAGAGGTGAAAGATCACCAAGATAATGGAAAAGAAAGTTCCAGGTACAGTGACAGCCTGGGATCTCTCAGTACTTGGGAAACAGGAACAGGTCATTCTCAGCTACATAGCAAGTTTGAGGTAAACCTGGGCTACTTGAAACCCAGTCTAAAACAACACAAAACAAATTTGAGCACGATATGTTAAAAACTAAAACCCAGGTGGCATACAATTCAACTGTGACCCTACCATTTGAAAAGACTGTGTGTGTGCCTGAGGCCAGCTCACTCTAATACTAGCACTTAGAAGGGGGGTGGGGTTAGGGTGGGGGGAGACTGTCACAGTATGAGGTTGGCTTGGGCAACATAGTCTGGGCTAGCATTAAAGACTAGCCTAAGCCTTCTCACAACAGGAAAATAAATAAAACAAAATAGAATGCTATAGCTATGTATTTCCTGGATTACAAAGTGTCTGGGAGGAATCATAAAAACTACTGATCATACATGCACTTTTAAAGTCTGAGCTTAATGTAACTTAAACAGTCTGAGCCAGGCAACGGTAGAGCACGCCTTTAATCAATCCCAGCACTCAGGAGGCAGAGGCAATTCAAAGCCAGCCTGGTCCAGAAAGTGAGTTCCAAGACAGCCAGGGCTACCCAGAGAAACCCTGTCTTGGGGGGTGGGGGAGGAACCTAAGGCTGATTGCAGACTGTCGGGAATGGTGGGGAGCTCACCTGAGAGGAATGAAGAGAATGCCGTTGATGACATTGAGCTGCTCCAGGACACTGGCCATGCTGGGAGCTGTGAACTGAGGGTGGCACGGAAGGCAGGTTAGCGCAGCATGGTAGGAGGCCAGGGAACTGGACCCACCCACTCAGGCCAGGTCCATACCTTGAGGGGTGGGATGTTAGCACTGGAGCCATTGCGGTAGATCTCGTTCATGGTGCGTTGCAAGGCTACAGCCTGCTGGGTCAGGCACTTGAGGTACTCAGAGCTTTCCCTGGTCTTCTCGTGGTCCTCACCTAGCTACGGAGGAAGAGGGTCAAAGCAAAGGGAGATCGGGACTGCACGGTCACAGGTGCAACCTTAACAGCCCCTGCTGAAGCCCACCTGCGTCTTGTAGATGGTGTAACCTTCCTTCTCATGCTGGAGGGCTGACCGGAACTCAGCTTTGCTCTCATAGACCCGGGCAACAAGGTGGTGGCTGAAAGGAGCAGAATATATGGGGCAAAGGAGGGACAAGAGGTGGAGACCACCTGGGGACTAGATCCCACGCTGGAGCTCCTGAGGAACCACTTAAGGTCAGGGCACAGGGGATCATAGGTAGAGAACTTCGGAGAACCTTTCTCAAAGGCAGAACAAATAGCTAGGTCCCTTCCCCATGCCACCAAGAGTTTGCTGCGGGTATCGGCTAACACTGCCTCACCTGAGAGCCACCTTAAGGGCCTTGGGCCCATGGTACTTGGTAGTGACAGCCAGTGCATTCTCTAGGAAGCGCAGGGATAGGTCATACTCCATTACACCATGCAGCACTAGCCCAATGTTGTTCTGGGGGATAAGGAAGGAGCTGAGTCAGTCCCCCCACCACCCCTGCATAAAGTCTAGTGTCCACCTACGGACACCTGTTCACTCAATCCCCCTCTCCAACACTCACGTCCAACAATGCCATCTCAGGGTGGTCCTCCCCAAACACAAGCAGCATGAGGTAGCGGGCCCGGTACAGAAGGCTCAGAGCTGTGGACAGCTGGCTGCTGGCAAAGCAGTACAGGGCCAGGTGCATCTGTGGGTGGGGTCAGGAGGGTGAGCGTGGCCCCAGGCACTCCCACACAAACACACACCAGACCCAAGGTGGCTACTCACGTATTCCTGGATGGTGTTGGGGTGCTCAATGCCCATCACCCGCTCACTCATCAGCACTGCCTTCTGTTGGTTGCTGAGTGCCTGGAGAGAGGACAACAATTTCAGGTGAGCACTGCCCCATACAGCACCGTCTATCCTACTACAGTATGTACACAGGCGGCAGGTCCAACCAGCTGCTCTGACTGTGGAGGTCTTCAAAGCCTTGAACCATTTCAAATTCTTTTTTTCTGTGTCTTCTTCTCTAACAAAATCTATGCAAATACCGACACAAACTGCACTGAAATACTTTTGAATTTCTTAGGACAGCCTCTGAATGGAGGCCTAGTGTATACTGACCCCCAACACAGGCTCTCAAAGCCTAGGGGCCAATGAAACAGCTGGAATACACCACAGAACATTTAAGAAAACAAAAGAAACAATCTATTGCTCTTCTCATGGTCACTCAAAGGCTGGGTACTGTGCCACAGCTCTTACTCACAGGCTCTCAGGATCTACCCTTGTCACTGTCCCCGAGTGGCCTGAGCCATGTCCACCTTAGCAGAGGCAACTACTGAGTTCTCCCAAGGACAGTGAGTAAAGGGTGAACTGACTCACAGAACGAGAACTTTGGGGCTCTCTGGATACCACTTACTCCCTACGTGAAAGCCCAAGAAAGAGCATTCTCCTCTCCCTGTGATGATGGAGGCCCTAGGCCCTTCATGGAGCCCCCCAACCAATACTATGTCAGTCAAGAGATGCCCAGCTTACACACCTCAGCATAATCACCCATGATGTAGTGGAGGCGGGCCAGGAGACGCAAGCAGGCGCAGATCTCCACATGCATGGCTCCATACACGTTATTGAACAGGTTCAGGGCCTCATTGATGAGCTCACAGCCTTCCTTCAGGAAGCCTATGAGGCAGCCCAGGTGGCAAGGTCAGGGCTGGGCAAGAGACACTCCCATCTCCCCCAGCCCACAGTGCCACGCACCCTGCTGTACTTTGGCCTGCCCACTCTGGAAGAAGTGGAAGGCATCTGAGGCCTTGGGGTTAACATGCTTGACCACAGGAAAGATGTTGAGTACGTCTTCCTCTGTGAAGGCAGGCTTGTGGCGGCTGTCAAAGCTGTACTCCTTCAGCAGAATCTGGGGAAAGGACCCAACACCCAAAGTCTCAGCCTTGGACACAGAAAGACAGCACCTCCCAGTCTACCAGCACGTGTCCAGAGACTACTATCCCAAGAAAGCTCCCTTCCCCCTGCCCTGTGGCCCAGGCTGAAAACGAGGGCCCACCTGAATCCCGGTTTTCAGTGAGATCTCTCGCAGCAGCGTTATCTTTTGCAGTCCATAGGTCTCCACAGCCTGGTCCACAGAATCACTGGGGGTAGGAGCGGGGGCTGAGCAGCCCTGCACCCACCTGCTTTGTACAGTCGCTGAACTCCAGAACCCCTAAGCTCTGCTCTCTACTGCTCAGCACTAACCCTCACAGCCCTGCTTCCCCATGCTGGTCCCGACTATGCCTGTTCACCTGCTGTCCTCACTCTACAGGCCCTAGATGCTGCCTGAACCCCAACCCCCAATCCCCTATGCCTGTGGAAACCCTTGTCCCCTGCGCCCGCACCACTCAAGGGTGAAGTCAAAGTAGTTCTTGGCTTCCTGGCAGATGTTCTTCCAGAGCTCTTGGGGGGTCATCACAGCCCAGGCAGTGTTGTCTGCAGCTCCTGGAGGCCGGTTTTTTCTCTTCTTGTTCCTTTTCTTGGAGAGCAGCTCATCAGCAGGGAGGTGGGCCACAGGGTTGGGGTAGGAGCTCAGGAAACAGTTCAGGAAGTGGCTGATGGCAGCTGAAAGGCCTGAGAGCTCCACTCCCTAAGCCAAGTTTTGACTGAAGTCAGGATGGCCCTAAGCCCCCACCCAGGGCTCTTCTCTAGGCCCCATACCACCCAGGGAGGTCCCACCAACTTGGGGAAGAGTGGCAGCACCTGTAGATATGTCTTGAAGATATGCTTGGCAGAGCGTGTGATGAGTTCTCCAATACCGATTTTCTGAGGGGTCAAAGAAGGAATTCTTGGGTGGGTTCCAGGCCTCTAGATGCATCAATAACCACCTCCCAGCCTAAGGCCCACTCACATAAATGTGGTCCAGCTGGTCACGGGCCGGGCTCCGCAGCACCAGATCCAGCACCTTGCCCAGGTAGCGCATGTTGATGCCACGCTGGCGCATCACCTCAGCCAGTGTGGCCCCGTCCATGGGCAATACAGCATGCTCTGTGCAATCTTTTACCTGTGGAGCTGCATAAGGTCAAGACCAGCCCCAACCCTCTGCCCCTCCCCATCTGGGTTTTCCCTATTACCCTCAAGGAAGGAAGAACTAAGGCCTGGCTTCCATGCAGGAAGAGAAAAGGAGACAAAGTGTGAAAAGGGTACAGGAACCTGTCCCTGCCTTTGACAAGAGCAATGGGAACAGAAATAGGAAGCAGCCTAGTCCTTTAGGACCCACAGGTGGCAAAGGGACACCTAGTTATGTGGGGGAGGAGCCACAGCTTTACTCCAGTTATCCTGAGAGGCTTACAATATGAGACAAGCATGTCACTTGACCAAGGGCTAGGTAGATAGGAGGAAGTGAGCCTGTCATTCAGGGGCCTAGACAGAAGAAAGCTAGTGGGATCAAATGGACAGGAAATCCTAGGCCTCTGATATCTGAGGCTCCGAAGACCAAAATCCCAGCCTCAGCAGGACAGACTTCTTGGGCCCTGCCCTGCCAGCCCAGGAAGGGCCAAAGCAAAAGCTGTCTGAAGGTTCTGTGTGATAGAGACCAAGGAGCATGAGGCACTAAGGTCTCAACAGCCCTTCTGGCAGTCCCCATCCTCCAGCCCATCCCTCACCAAACCAGGGATCTGGCAGGAGAGCAAGAAGACAGCTGCATCTTTCAATAGCTGCTTCTGGTCCCGAACTTCATCCTGGCAGGACTCAGGAAAGCGAACCCCTAGGGAGGGAGAACAGGAAGGCCAAGTAGGTAAACACCAGGACCAAGAAGACAAAAGCCACCTGAAGGCAGCTTTCTGCTGCCGAGGCCCCAAGCCTACCCCATGATGTTCTGCCCTTGCCTCAAGGTTCATTCACTGACTACTCCCCACACACATACACAAACACACTTGCCTGGGGAGAAGATGTCAGGGTTGAAGCGAATGTCGAAGGCTGTGCTGCTGATGGAGCCAACAGCTTTGCAGGCATTGCGGATCACCTCTCGGCTTCGGGGGTCTACTGTGGAGAGATGAGGACAGGAGGTAGAGCTGTGCTACCACGAGTCTCCTGTCCCACAGCCCTCTCAGAGATCAGGAGCCACCCGTGGCTAAGATGCAAGGACCAGCTTGGGTTGTCCCAAACAAGCATAGTGACCTCACCTGTGCCATCATCAGAGGCGATGGTCTCTGCCAGCTCCTTCACCTTGGCGAAGCCACTCACACTGCTGCCCTCCTCCTCATTTCCTGCCTCCGGTCCTATTGAGTCTTCAGACTCAGCCTCTGCTGAGGGAGGACCACCATTCTCCAGGGAGGTGGGGGTCTCAACCTTGCTGGCCTTCTGCTGCATCAATTGTAAGGCAGCCAGCTTCATGAAGAGAAGGTACCTAGAGCAAAGTAGAGCAGACACGACGAAGCAGGGAGCTGTATAGACAGTTCAATGGTTAAGAGCACTTGCTGCTCTTACAGAAGACCCAGGTTCAATTCCCAGTACTGACATGTTGGATCACAACCATCCGTAACTCCAGTTCCAGAGAATCCAATGCCCTCGTGACCACTCTTGTGACCTCTACAGGAAATAGGCACACATGTGGTACACATACATACATGTAGGCAAAACATTCATACATACCACTATAGCAAATAACTATACAATTTTAAAAAAGGCAGGCCCAGGCTCCAGACCTTTGGGGGCAAGAAAATGTTGGCACTAGGAACCCTGTAAGCAATGTACACGTGAGTATGTGCATGCCTACGCCAGGGTAGCAACCCTGCCAGACTGCTGGCAGGTCAGAACAGAACCAAAATATGATGTGCACCTCTAAGTCAGCACCAGGAAGGCTAAGCCAGGACTGTGAGTTCCAGGCTAGCTTCTGCTACACAGCAAGACCCTGCCTCAAAACAAACAAAAGCCCTCAAACTCTCCTAAGGATAGCTGGGGCATATGGAGGAGGGGGAAAGGCTCCAGAAAAGGCTCACAAGAATGAGCTCGCACAAATGCCAGTGACATCTGGAAAGAGTTCATTGTGGTGTTGACACAGCAGATGGTACATTCATTGCCAGCTGCACCAACACCACTTCGAAGCTCCACTTCCCAGTCCTGCACCTGAGATTCTTCCTCTGAATCCTTTTTGTTTTATTTTGCTTTTTAAGACAGGGTTTCTCTGTTTAACAGTCCTGGCACTCGCTTTGTAGGCCAGGTTGGCTTCGAAGTCAGAGATCTGCCTGCCTCTGCCTCCAAAGTGCTGGGGAATTAAAGGGATGCACCAACAAACCTAGCTTTGTGTTTGTCTTTATATGGGTGTGCGTATGTGTACATGAAAGCCACAGGAGGACATCTGGTCCTGCCATATTACTCTCCTCCCTATTCCATTGAGACAAGACAGGACCTCTCAATGAACTTGCACCTACCTAGTAGCTGATAATCTCCTGTAACTATCCTGTGTGCACCCTCTCTCCACAGTGCTAGGCTTTCAAACACATGTTACCATACAACCTTGTATGTTGATGGTTTGGGGGGATTTGAATGTAGGTCCCCACAGGATCTCCCCAGCCCTGCACTGGCATTTAAAACTCCAGATTTTTGAATGTTCCTCAAGAGTCCAGGACCACTTTGCTGAATGGCAGTTTAGCCACTTGCTAGTTTGCAGCTGGCCCTGCATTTCTGCAGCTGAAAATCTGAGGCAGGCAAAGGCTGGGGTGTATAACCCAGTTCTAGGGAGCAGGCCAAGAGCTTACTCAGAACAGCCCACAAGCCTAACTGTGCCAGTCATGCTGCCAGTGTAATCCAGGGAGGCAGCAGCCACTTCTCACCTGTGCTCCACAAAGGCATCCACCAGCTCCTGGCGCAGACAGCACAGCTTGTGTCTATGGGCTCGGGGGAAGCCAGCACGAATGCACTCCTCAGGCAGCTCCTCACCAAGCACAGGAAGGAAGTTAAGGTCCGGTGGGAAAGTCCGCAGCAGGTCAAGGATGTAGTGGCGCCCATCATTGCCAATAATGCCCTTACACTCCACTGAAGAGCAGAGCTCCACCTCCTCATCTCGGTCGTTAAGCACTCGGTGACGCAGAATCTTGAGGGGCCTGCTGGTGCGCTCCAGCAGCTCTAGATAGCGTGGGTGTGACACCACTGTTTTGCCAAAGTCAATGGAGCCATAGATGACACTCTGCTCCTGGTCCCTCTCCAGGATGCCAGGGATGATGGACTGAGCTGTGACACGGTAGCCCCGGTAATCTACTACCACTGTACCTAGCGTGTACAGCCCCTCCACATCCACAGCATTATAAGTACGCACACCATTCAGGTCATTGGTGGGAGCTACATAGGCTGCCACATCCCCACCAAAGTCTTTGTAGTGGTCCCGGACATCAAAGCCCAGGCTAAAGAAGATGTTGTTCCAGATGAACATCTGCATCTTGGTCTCCTCACTGGGGTTGATGGCCATCACATTACCATCAATAACTGCCATAGCAC
>LOEQ01003972.1:127876-138644 GCA_001685075.1 Bramus lutescens
AGGAGGGAGGTGCCCTGCCTGGCGCCCCACCCTATACTGTGGCTGCAACCCTGCCGCTTCTCAGCTTTTTTTCTAACAACCCCGGGGACTTCTCTGGGACTCAGGGCTACACTGCTGCGACCATGATTCGCAGGAAGCGCAGCGTCTCCTTTGGGGGCTTTGGATGGTGGGTGACAGAAGGGGCCGCAACTGGGAGATGAGAGTGGACTTAGAGAATGGGTCTTGTTGGGTGACTGGGCTGCAGGGTTCAGCTTTTGCCTGAGACCTGGGTCTGTGGGGAGCATTTTCAGTTGCCAGGTAGACATGGAGGGTCCTGAGGGGCCATTGGAGGCCAAGATCTGCCTGATTGTGAGAAGCAAGGTCTGCAAGAGATCCAGAAGGTCAGGGTGGCTGCCTCTGTGGGTGTGAGTGTGAGACCACAGTTGAATGTGTATGCCTGTTTTATTTTAGTGTGCGCTCCTGTATGTTCATGCATATCTGTGGTTATTCGTGTGTATGCGTGTGCATGTGTGATGTGGCTGTAATCTATGGGTATATGGTATGTGCCTGGCTGGACAGATGTGCCTTTGAGTGTGACCACGTGTGTTTTCTGATTCAGAGCAAGTACCTACCTTGCTTCTCTGGTGTTCTGTATCCATGTTTGCCTCTCTGGGCTGTTGTGACTCTATGGCAGAACCCTGGACTGCCACCTCTCTAGGGGTGGGTCGTGAGGGGAGGGGCAGACCTGTCTTCAACTTTGCCATTCTCTCTGACCCCTTTGCTCCATTCAGCCCTGCATGCAGCCTTTCGCTTATCCTCTGAGCCACTTTTTGACACTTAGCTTCTCTCTGTCTCCCCAGAGGCTGAAAGCAGGGCCTGAAGTCAAAGACTTGTCTCACCTCACCAGCTGCATGCAGCTCAACTGGCAGTGCAGCCTAGTGGTTTTTCTTGTCAGTTTCTGTTCAGCTGCTGGGCCCAGGGAATTGTGACCCTGAGGGAGGGTGTCTGGGGCCTTGACTGGAATGATGGCAGGCACTGGGGGTGGTAGTGGCAGGAAGATTGGGGGGACACAACAGGGGTGCGAGGAGAGGGGCTTTTTCTTTCCTCACTTCCCTCTTTGAGAGCGCTTGGCCATCCATTCTCTCTTAGGAAGGGATCCTGGGCACTCTGTGTTTGGCAGATGCTACAGTGAAGGGTGGCAGTGTGGTACCTGCCCACAGGCCATGACCAATGCTGGGGGAAGGACTGAAGGTGGATCTAGGTCTGATTCACAGTCTGCCTCCTGCTTTGGGAGGGTTGTGTGAAGTTGGTCTGGGATCCCTGCAGCCTGGGGTTTAGGTGGGATCTCATTCTCCCAGACGCACCTGTGAAGTAGGGTACATACACACTCAGAGGGCTTGCCAGCAGAAAGCTCGCTTTGTAAGGCTTAGGTCTTAGTGTGTGTTTTAACTTATCCAGTGTGTGTGTGTGTGTGTGTGTGTGTGTGTATGCACCTGTGTGTGCTTATGTGTGCAGGTATATGTGTGTGAGTGAACATATATATGTAGAGATTAAAAAAGACACTTTCAGGTGTCATTCCTTAAGCACCGTTCACCATTTATTTATTAATTTATTTGTCTATTCAGTTTTAAAGTTCTCAGTCTGTGAGTCCTCTCCATAGAAGTATGCACCATCACGGCAGATTAAGTCTCCACAGAACCTCTGCTCCATTAGCCATTGTCCACTCTTCTGCTCCCTTCCGTGCCAGCACCAGCACTGGCTCCGCTGCCTCTCTGATCTTCTTCATTCTGCTTTCATACTGCCATCCCCATTTTCCTGAGCTCCTCTCCTCCTCAGGGAGGCTGTGTCTTACAAGTCTGTGTCTGGGCTCACTTTCTTTAATCCAAGGAATCACGAATCCTGCGAAGCCAGTTGTCTCACCACCACCAGAATGGGTTCTGAACCAAACACAAAGAAGATATCTGGTGCCGTCTTGTACATTTTGGCTAGCTTCCCCCGGATTTCTGACTTAGGTACTTTTCCCTTCCTAGGGTGAAGTAGATAGTGGGTCACAAGCTTTCTGGTCTGGTGTAGGTACTGTGTTATTCTTGGTGCTGGTGAGTTTCAAGCAGCCAAGCAGGAGAAGAGCCTGCTCATTTGTCTGTTTTTGAGACAGGGTCTTCACTGATAAGGTCTTCATTGATTAGCCTAGGCTGGCCTAAGAGCCCTGGAGCTTCTCCCTTCTCTACCTCTGCAGCCCTGGGCTTAATAGTGTGCATCCAACCCTTGACTTAAAAAAGTGCCTTCTGGAGCTTTATTTTTTATTTTAATATTTATCTATTTTTATGTGTATGGGTGTTTTGCCTGCGTGTATGTCTGTGTGAGGATGCCAGATCCCCTGAAGCTGGAGTTATAGACAGCTGTGAGCTGCCATGTGTGTGCTGGGAATTGAACTTGGGTCCTTTGGAAGTCAGTGTTTTTAATTGCTGAGCCTTCTCTCCTGCTCCATGGGGCTTTAATTAAGGTCTTAAGCTTGCAAAGCAGGCACTTTACTGACTGAATTCTCTTCACAGCCCTTAGTGTTTTTATTTTTTGTCCAGCCCCAACAAGCAGGTCTGTGGTCCAGAGCCCCCAAGAAAACCCAACTGATGGTTTAAACCTGGTCTGGTGAGGTAGAGGACACAGTGTGTCAAGGAAAGCAGTGGGGAGAGTGACCTAGTATGTCCTAGGGACTCTGTGTGCTTTACAATGTCCACTAAACTGGGTTCCAGGATGACAAACCATTCTCTATCTTACTCACCATGGGAGTAAAGACCCTGGCACATCAAACATGCCCAGCAGATGCTGGTGGGATAACCGGGGTGTTTCTGATACAGTGATGGGTTGAGACCCATTGAGTCTGTAGGGATGTTGTAGGGTTGAAAGTTAGGAAACAGAGCTGGACTGCAGCGAAACAATCATTTGGGCACAGCTGTCAGCTAGGAGGGGATGCACAAATGGTTGGGATACAGAACCTGGAGCCCAGGTCCTCCCAGTGAAGATGATCTCAGATGGAGTTTCAAAAGCTTCACTGTTGTCATGGTAGAGAGACAGTGGCATCGAGGCAGGCATGGTGAAATGAGTGGGACGCTTCCAGGAAGAGAGGAGCTGGGGATTTGGTTTCCCAAAAGGGACAGCCCCAGCCCCCACAGCCTACCCAAACCACAAGCTCCCAGGGCCACACTCCAGCATGGGAACCCTGGTGGGCAGACTGCTTGGTGGGAGAGATGTGGGCTCAGGGACCAGCAAGGTCTGCTGTGGTGAGGGATCCTGTCTGAGCAGGCAGAGATTGGGAGGGCACACATGAGGGCAGGATTTAGAGCTGCTCCTACCTCAGCTACTGGGGATCTCTGAGAGCTTGTGCTTTCCCTGGGTCTCTCTGGGTCTCACTTTCCCCATGTGTCAATGGGGACCTCATGCCATAGTACAGGACTGGTAGAAGAATTAAGAGAGTTCTTGAGAAGATGTAGAACATGCGGGTTTGTAGTCATGGGTTACTAGGGTAGCTCTGGCTATGAGCATTGGCAGCAGAATGAGCAGTTCTGACTAGTGGATAGATATGGATTTACTGGGAGGGGCGGAGGGTCTGCCTTCAGGGTAGAAATCTAAGGAAAGGGCCTGGATAAGGCCTGAGGGAGAGGCTGAGAGAGACACAGGCCACACACCCTGGGTGCAGCTGGCTCTGCTGTTAGGGACTGAGATAAGTGGTGCTGGAAGAGTAGCAGAGAGATGGGATCCTGTTCTTTATTGGGGGGCTCTAGCACAGCTCAGAGCTTAATGTCAATCAGGGATGTCTGGGCAGCTGTGCCCTTGCCTTGTGGGCCCCTCTCCTTTCTGCCCTCTTTTCCCTGAGGGTTTGCCTATGGGAAGGAGTTGAGCTTGCCAACTGGGGCCTGAGTGAACTTTCAGGGTACCAAGCACCTTAGAGGTGGTGATGAGTTTAATGCCACTGATGACAATAACACCGATGGTGGTGGAGACAATGATAGTGATGGTGATACCCAGGTAACAATGATAGTGACGGTGATACTTAGGTGACATTGGTAGTGATGGCTGTGGCATTGAAGGCGGTGGTAGCTCTGAGGTGACACAGATGAAGACTGGTCATGATGGTGACATGGGGGGTGATGATGCTTTCAGTGATGGTTACAACACCAGTTGTGGTGGTGACATGGGTGATGATGATATTCTTAGTGGGAGTGGTGGCACTGGTTGTGGTGGGGACGCAGGTGTTGATGACATTGGTAGTGATGGTGGTGGCACGGGTATGATACTAAGTGGGTGATGATGGCACTAGCCAGATTGTAATTACTCTTGCTATGATGGTTTAGAGGCTGATGCCTATTAGTGATGGTGGGGACAATGACTGTGAAAGTGGCGCAGGTGATGATGACTCTTAGTGACGGTGGCAGCACTAGTCACAATGGTGACATGTGTGAAATGACCTCTAACCAATAAAAGATGGGAAGAACATTGCTCACTGCTTCTCTGGTGGGTAAAGGAACCTCTCTTTCCAGCCATAAGGGCTGGCATATGTGGGGGTAAAAATAGAACCTCACACACGGCCTCCTTTGCCAGAGAAGGTGGTGCAGTCAGGGGTGGGGGAAGTGCTGCTGTGTGCAGCAAATGTGCTCTTCCTTGCTCCCAGTTTGAACGAACCTGCAGCTCTCCTTGCAATCTGCTGTTGGCTTCTGTCCCAGGGGTAGGACTTGCCTGATGGAAGAGCATCTCCTGGAGCAGGAGAGATCCTGTGGCTGAGGTGCTTGTATCTCCTGTGGCATCTACACAGAACGTCGAGGGCTCTAGATCAGCGTTTCTCGGCCTGTGGGTTGCAGCCCCTTTGGCAAGCCTCTACCTCCAAAAATATTTACATTACAATTCATAACAGTAGCAAAATTATAGTTACGAAGTATCCACAAAAATAATTTTATAGTTGGGGGTCAGCACAGCATAAGGAACTCTATTCAAGGGTTGCAGCATTAGGAAGGTTGAGAACCACTGCTCTAGAGTCAGACCCGGCCAGAGCATTCACCCCATGAAGCCGAGTTTCAAGCTCTAAAATCCCGAGTTCCTTTCTGTTTCAGTTTCATTTCTGCTGCAGTGACAGAAACCTGACCAAAGCAACTTTAGGGGAGAAAGATCCCTGAGAGAAGTCAAGGCAGGAACTTGAAGACAGGCCTGCTTGTTATTGCACACAACACAGTCAAAGAAGCATAGCAGGAGCCATGGAGGATGCTGCTGTCTGTCAGTCAGTCTGTCTATCTGTCAGGTTTAGGCATCCATACATAGATACACACACACACACACACACACACACACACACACATACACGTAGAAAGCTGTCTTGATTCTTTTTTGTTTTATTATTTTTAATTATATGTATGTGTCTGTGTGGGGTGTGTATATATGAATGCAGGTGCCCACAGAGGCTAGGCATGTTCGATGTTCCTGGAGCTGGAGGTCCAGGTGGTTGTGATGCCCCCTAATATACAGGTGCTGGGAATTGAACTTGGGTCCTTTGTAAGAACACTATGTGTGTTTAACTGCTGAGCCAGCTTTCCAGTTTTTAGCTAACTTTCTTGTACAGTTCAGGACTACGTACCTAGAGAATGGTGCTGCCCACAGTAGGCTAGGGCCTCCTACATTGATTACCAGTTAAGACAGTCTCCCACAGATATGCTCATAGGCCGCTCAGATCTAGGTATTTCCTCTTTCTAGACAGTTTTCAGTTGTGTCAGGTTGACAGAAGCCAGGGAAAAGCTTCTCATGGGGGTATGTGTGGCTCAACCCTATGGAACTCCGATTTCCTTTCTTGAACTGGAGGAAGGATTGCCTCGTGGCAGTTTTTCTTGTAGGGCAGTTGCAGAAGGGAGCCTGCATCCCCACACTGACCAAAGTTTTTGTTTTTCTCTTGGCAGGATTGACAAGACCATGCTGGCAGGTCTGAAGGTCAAGTGAGTAGCCCTTTCCAATTCTTCTTGTTTGTTTTTTGTTTTTCGAGACAGGGTTTCAGACATCGAAACTTCGGACAGGACCTTGAGACATCTGGTCCGACCGCTCAGACTCAGAGATACGCCAGCCTCTGCTTCCGAGGTGCTGGGATTAAAGGCGCGCCCCCCCACCGCTCGGCCCCTTTCCAGTTCTTTAGAGGTCAGAGATGACAATAGACTGGTGTCCCTGTTATGAAGTAACAGGCCCCTGAGCCCTGGGACCTGGTCTGTCCATATTGTGTGTGACAGGCAAATGCTATTTACTGTCAGATTCCAGGCTCGCCTGAAGGGGCTTCTGCTCTGGAGGAGGCTGGGTGGGCGTCTTGAGTCCTGGATATCCAGAGAAAGGCAGAGGCGTGAGTGACAGCAGCAGGAGCAAGCATGGTAGGAATGCGATTAGTGGGGATGACTTTCGGGCTGCACTCTTATTGAAAGAAAGATGTATTTTCTATTATTTAAATTTTTATATGAAGTCTCAATTCCAAGAGAGCATCTTTCTAACATTTTCTATCTATTTATAAATATTGTCCTAGGACCTCTTTCTTAAATTATTGTTTCACTCTGTGTGTATGGATGTTTTGCCTGCAAGCTTGTCTGTACATCATGGATGTGCCTGTTACTTGCAGAGGCGTAGGATTCCCAGACATTGGAGTTACAGACAGTTGTGAGCCATCTGTGGGTGCTGGGAATCAAAACCCTGGTCCTGTGGAAGAACAACAAGTGTTCTAAGCCACTGAGCCATATCTCTAGCCCCTTAGAACCTCTTAAAACACCATTAGTATGTGTGTGTGTGTGTGATCAGATGGCCATTGAGTCATCTGTTTACTGACTGGTCACTGCTTGAGCCCAGCTTGGAGGCTCTCTGAGGCTTCCACACCACAAGTCTGAGGCCTGGGAACTGTAGGCTTAGGCCTGACACATGGTTGCTGGTCTCTGTGGGAAGGGTGAGCAGAGGCCCCTTTGTCTTGAAACTGTTGTCTTCCCTTCCCTCACCCCCTTCATTCTGTTCCCCTTTCTGTTCTGTAAACTATTTGGTCATTATCATTATGCCTTCTCTCAAGAGACTTACCCAACTTTAAGAACCTTCCATGCACACGCCTCTCTTGGGCCTGCTCCAACTGAATGAATTGAAAAGATAGAAAATTCTAGAAGGAAGAAAAGCATCGATAACTACTGAAGATATTTTTCTGCTGCATGTGAATTGGTTTGTACAAGAAAATTTGTGCAAGGGTTCAGTAGGCATGCACAAAGCCCTGGGTTCACTTAGCAGAACACAGATGCATACACTCACATACACACACACACACACACACACACAAAGAGACAGACAAACACACACACATACATTCTTTAACAAGTGGCTTCTCTGGTTGTCCCTCCTCGAAATCAGCTAAAGTGAGTCATCTGGTTGCCAGTGTTGGCTTTTCTGGGTATAGGTTCCAGGATCAAAACAGTCAGATTTGAGGGTTGGCATGCGAGGGGATAAGAATAGAAGGCCTTCCTTCCACTCAGTTGTAAGATGAGGGCTTGGGGAGGAGGGAAGCAGGTGAGCAGGGCTTGGAGAGACATTTTAGTCTTTCCACAGAGTTGAGGCCAGAAATGCCCATGGAGCACCCTTGGCTTCTAAAGCTGCTCTCAAGCTGGGGAAGGATGATTGGGCCGCTGTCCAGCGTGGTGTGTACATCAGCACAGCGCAGTTTAGGGCAGGCTGTCTAGGCAGTACACTGAACTCTTCAGTTTCATTTCCTTTTACTTTGTTTTCTTTGTGTTAGGAATTGAACCCAGGAGCTTGTGCATGCTAGGCAAGTGTTCTCCCACCGAGCTCTATCCAGCCATTTTTAAAATTTATTTTGTGCATGGGATGGGGCACATGCCATGGCACTTGTGTTATGGTCAGAGGACAGCTTGCTGTACTCAGTTCTCTCCTTTCAACATGTGGGTTCCAGGGATCGAACTCAGGTCATCAGGCTTGGCAGCAAGTGCCTTTATCCATGAGTCATCTTGACCGCCCTGGTTTTACTTTTAAAAATGCTTACACACACACACACACACTGTGTGTGTGTGTGTGTGTGCGCGCGCGCGTGCGCAGAGTCCAGAAGAAGGCATAGGATCCCCTGGTACTAAAGTTACAAGTGGTTGTGAGCTGTCCATTGTGGGTGTTGGGAATTGAACCCAGGCCCTCTAGAACTGCTCTGGTCCATTGTGACATCTCTCCAGCTTCATTCCTTTTACTTTTTAAAACGTGACACAGTGTTTCATTAAGTTGCCCAGATTGGTCTTCTATTGCATTAACTTTTCCTAGAGTGTTGTGAATGAGAGGTCTGTTCAGCTCAGGTAGGGCGCCAATGACAGACCAAAGAAAGGACTTCATGCAAGTGTAGCTTGGTAAACTAATGAATTGAGTTGGGGTGACTCACAGGAGCTTGGCTGAGGGGGTACCTGCTAGAGTGTGGACAACTTACTGGCCACTCTGCCACCCAAGAAAGGCCCTTCCTCCCTAACAACTGTTAGCTGCTTGTTTTTCCTTTGAGGGAAAGGCTCGTAAGAACCTCACGTACCAGTAAATCCTTCCCTGCCTCCTGTACCCTCTCTCTCTTAGAAGGGAGTGCTTTTTAGCCCAGTCTTGTGTCTCACGTGGATAATCAATCAGAGATGCTATGATAGCAATGGCCATGTTAGGCCTGGAGGACGGAGAGAACAACACCTTGAGTATGTAATCCTTCTGCTCTGTCTCTCCAGCAGCCAGGATTACAGGCCTTTATATACTTTCTTTTGACAACACATCTGGCCTTTCCAGAGCTTCCCAGGGGGTGTATCTGCATATTGAACGGGGTGTGAGGTATTAGACAGGGTTGCTGAGGGACATGGGGGTAGAAAAGTGTTTTTTTTGGGGGGCTGCTTTGAGCCATCTAGGGCAACTACAGCAGTGGTTTATAGAGGCCCTGTTTGTTTTAAGCAGAACTATTTGTAACCTGTAAAGGAGGGGGCATGTAGAGTGGTGTGAAGAGCTGGGGGGGATGGGGCAGTGCTGAGAGTTGGCTCCAGTAGGGTCTATGAATATGTGGGGGACAGAGTGCAGGTGTGGGGACATGGCATTGAGATGGTGGTGTCCTGCAGGGTGTAGGACTGAGTTTCTGGCTTTAAGATCTGTTGACTCCAGGAAACAAACTTTAAACTGATTGTGGTGGCACCTGCCTGTAACTTGATCGCTTAGGAGGGAGGGGTGGAAGATCTGGAGTTGATAGGGAGTTCCAGAGCTCAAGGTCATCCTTGGCTATTGCCTGGGACACAAGAGACTCTGCCTCAAAAACAAACAAACAAACAAAAACAAAAAGCAAAAAACAAAACAAAACAAAAAAACAGAACAAAGGCTTTGGTGTGTAGTCTGGTTAGGCTAAAGATGGGAAATGATCCCACCCAGTACGCTTTAAGGAACCCAAGAGAAGCTCAGGAGGGTTTGAACCAGATGCTGGAGGCCTATGAAAGTTCAAGTGGAATCTTGAAAGAGAAGAACAAAGTTGGGGCTAGAGGGATGGATGGCTCTACACTTAAGAGTATTGACTGTTCTTCCAGAGGACCCAGAAGAACACCCACATGGCAGTTCACAACTGTCTGTAACTTCTTTTCCCGGGGATCTGACCCCCTCATACAGACATACATGCGGGTAAAACACCAATGTACATAAAATACAAATAAATAGATTGTACTTCCTGCAACCAGGTGTTTATTTCCTGCCCCACCCACCTGTTTCCAAATACTGGCTGTTGCTTCCCAAATTACCACACAGAGGCTGGTATTACTTAGCTTATAACTCAGGCTTGTTTCTAGGAAACTCTTACACTTTAATTAACCCATAATTCTTATCTATGTTTAGCCACATGGCTTAGTACCTTTTCTCAGTACAGAATTCTCATTTTGCTTCTCTGCATTTGCTTGCAACTCTTTGACTCCACCCTCCCTCTTCCCAGAATTCTCCTAGTTTTGTCACCCCACCTATATATCCTGCCTGGCTACTGGCCAATTAGAATTTTATGAAACCAGTTTGAGTGACAAATCTTTTCAGTGTACAAGAGGATTATCCCATAGTAACTTCCCATGTTAAAATTTACCATAAAGCTATTGGTGGCATGGAATTATCATAAATCTAGTACTATAGACCAATGGGATAGAATTCAGAGTCTAGAAATAAACCATTGCAGGTGATTTTCTTTAAAAAAAAAACAACACTGCAAGACAATTTTACAGAAAATTAAAAAATATTATTTTACTTTGTTTTTATTTATTTTTTTGAGACAGGGTTTCTCTGTGTAGTTCTGGCTGTCCTGGAACTTGCCCTGTAGACCAGGCTGACCTTGAACTCAGAGATTTTCCTGCTTCTGTTTTATAAGTGCTGGGATTAAAGGCATGTACCAACATGGCCTGGGAATTTATTTTACTTTATATGCAGTGCTTTGCCTATATATGATTATGTGTATTATGCATATGCTTGGTTCTTGCAGAGACCAGAAAAAGGCACTGGATTTCCTGGAACTGGAGTTACAGATAGTTGTGAGCCACCGCGTGGGTGCTCGGAACTGAACCTGGGTCCTCTGCAAAGAGCAACAAGTGCTCTTAACCACAAAGCCACCTCTTCATCCCCTAATAATGAAAAATTTAAAAAGGAAATCATTATGAGATATTACTGCATGCTCCCTGCAATGGCAATTATCTTCACCATTATCATTGATTATTGATGTAGGAGGGTCATCTGTCTGTGTGTTACTTTCATTGGTTAATAAAGA